>VOMN01108651.1:0-10432 GCA_014899125.1 Orchestia grillus | reverse complement strand
TGTAGTGACTGAGGGGGGTGACTGAGTGCAGAAGTGTAGTGACTGAGGGGTGTAGCTGAGCGTAGAAGTGTAGTGACTGAGGGGGTGACTGAGTGCAGAAGTGTAGTGACTGAGTAGTGACTGAGAGGTGTGGCTGAGTGTAGAAGTGTAGTGACAGAGCGTTAGTGACTGATGTAGTGACAGCGTTAGTGACTGAGGGGTAGAAGATTGTGGAGAAATGAATCATGGCTCCACAGAATGCTTACAAATGCAAGGCGTAAGTGAACAATGGACCAATCTGTTAGGGATGAGCTGCATGTTCCAGCATTCCAACACCAACTTTCTTGACCATTTCCGCTCTAAATCGATTCTTAGCAATATTTTTTTCTTGTTTGGTGTTTGTACGTTTGAGGGAAGAAAAACTTGAAATGGTTGGCTGTGACAGGCTTTTCAGGCGTCACATTCGTCACCAGATGTCAGAAATAAATTTAAGCCCGTTAATTAAAGTAATATAAAAGTTGAATATACATCTAGCTTAAGGGTCACACCAAGGCATGAAGGGTTACCATTATTTTCTCTGGACTGCGCCATTTGTTGCGGGTAACCGCAGCTGCTCCTTGCTCTTGAAGCTTGTGTGACGTCATCTGGGTTTATTGTGACTGAGTTCCTTCCCCATCGTTCTGTTGTATGATTTCGTCAGGTTCCTGTACCTCTTCTTCTATTCAAGCCTCCGTTTTTCAGTCTCATGAAGTCCCCTTAGCCTCCTTCTCTGTCAGGAAAGTTTACCGGGCTGCATTCACCGCGACCTTCAGTTTATTTTCTTTATGCAAGTTTTCAATCTTACAACGCATTCGTGCATGAATTAATAAACAATTCATGACGATTCGATATGGATATCACCTGGAAATCACGCCAGCGGGTCATAATCTCGTCCGACGACAGGGGTTTCCAGTCGAGGTAGAGGTTGGTATCTTGGCTACGGTGGCGCCGGTTGTGCAGTCTGCGTCTGGAAGTGAAAGTGAATGGAAGAAGACAACTAGCGCTCAGTGTGCAGAATAACACCATCTCTGCTTTCTGAAGTTTGGGTATCTGCTTGATCTGTTACGTATGTGAATTGCATGTCAATGCAGTCAGATTTATCCTCGCGACCACTCACTGTTGTAGATTTTTGTTGGTCAACCTGTTCTGTGTTTCGCATTCGGTGTGTTTATTCACAGTTCTTGTAATGTGGTTTATACGCCTGCAATAATATCCTGAATAGTCGAATAACCTCTTCTTTACGATGGTTAATTGACTTCAAATCTTTTTACGCGTAAATAGTGTGTTGCACTACATACATAGTTTTAGCGAGTGATTGTGTGCATTTAAAGTGTAGATATTTACATTCGGTCTTGCCAGCCTTTCTTTTCTGTTCATTGAAGGCTAAAGACGTACCAAATAGGTAAGCTATGAGACCCACAAAATTAATGGGCTCCGTTACCAGTCTAATTTTGAACGGTCCTTTGTTTTCTTTGTCCATTACTTTTCACTTAAAATTTATAGCCACTCATATTGGAAACCTCTCTTGGAATTGATATTAAAAAAATCTTCCTCATAACGTTATGCCATGTTTTGATCAATATTATCTTCTACGTAATCAACTAGAACGCTTTAATCTTCAACGCTGGTGTACTACGCCTACACTCGACACAGCAGTCTAGGCACCACGGTGCTCCCCTGCGTCATATGACTTCTTTGTGATTGTAGAAAGTCTTTTTTTATCATCCGCACGGCATCTTCTCTCTGTTTCTCTCACTTTTTTAGCTATTACTTTTACCCTCTTGCTCTCTGCTCTGCCTTGCGTGCTGACGCTGGTAGCCTCGTACCTCTCCTACAGTATTTTCCTCCCTGAATTTTCGTACATTCGTGTAGCGTGTGCCGTACGTCAGTGTTGTGTGTCCTACGTGCGTTGTTTCCATTAACTCAACGCCACTCTCAATCCTTGCATGCCCTTTAGGCATTATCATACTCCGTGTCCAAACGAAGTTGTGTGAAAAAAATCTGATTGACGTACATTATTCTAAACTAATAATTTTCAGTGGTGGTCAAACGACGAGCATGAAGTGTATGGCTCTATGCCTCGCATTTTACAAACGAATAATGATGACGCTTCGAATGATATAAATTCACGTGTTCATTATGTGCGATAACCGTGCATTTTCCGTACACAGGTTAGTCTAATGACGTCAGAAATGGGTGGCTATGGTACGAGTTTAATTTTTGCTTCTGTGTCGTAATCGCACTGTGGACGTCCACCCTGTGCTTCACCCTTGCTTTAGTGTCCCACGCGTCAAATTCAGGCCACTCGGTGTAATTGCTTTTACATTTGTAGCCTACGTGTTTGTTTGAACAAAAATGTAGCCCCACCGACAGGAAATGTTGTCCCACTGTTTTTGTTTCTCCTCGCCCGCATTGTAACATTACTGTGCCTTCGAGAGAAAATTTGCATTTTATGAGAAAAATGTCAGTGGACTAGGAAACAACTTGGGCTGTCGAGGTCTCGTACTTGCATATCGCACTCAACGTTCACTGTGAGGAAAAGATGACTAAAATTTCCGTGGTAATTTTGCGCACGGCAGCGATCGCTTGCTGCGCACTCTTAATTTTCTACTCAATAAATCATTTGATCAGCGACCGGGAATGGCGGTCGAGCCTGAGCTTCTGGCACGACGAGGGATCTTTCGACTGGAACCACCCGAGGTAAGATGGCTCCCCAGGGACTCGACATATTTTTACCCTAAAAGAATCGGCGTATTTTGTAAGTGAAGCAAGTATGGTTTGAGTATTTGTTCACGATTTGTGCACTTGATTGCATGTTCTTCCTAGTATTAAATGCGATAAGAACTTAAACTATGTGAAGGCTAAGCTTCTTTGCCGCCCCATCGATGAATTTGTATATTAATTAAAAAAAATCCTTGGGGTCATTGAAATTTCAGATAATTATATTGCAGAGGCTCCGATGGAAAAGTTAAACTAGGAACTGCATTAACTAAAGCGTAAACATTTCTATATGGTAGTCTTGTAGGTTCAAGCTAATATACATGTAAATTATTGACTGCATTGAAAATTGAATTCATTATTCATGAAAAAGTGTACCGTGTTCGAATCTCACTAGCGTTTTCATTAGAATAGGTAGAAGAGGTAAAAGTTTTTCAATGCTCCTATAGAGTGGAATGGCCTGCGTTAACAAAGTGTTTGTCTATATGTATGTTCCATTATAAACAGAGTTTCGTTAAAAGTTTTACTGGAGTTTCATGGTTTCCCATGCGTTCATTAAATATTGCATGCCTTGTTTTAATGTTTATAACAGACAGCATTAACTTATTCATTCGTCACTTAGTCTTACAATGTTTTACACGATACCTAATTTCGCGGTATTCAGTAAATATTTTATGGTCAGTCGTAGCATTGTAGGACTTTTTTGACGATACCCTGCATCCACCACATATTTGTAGTGTATCTTTAAATGATGTGACACATGAGGTAGTAAATAGCGTGATGCACTAGTGACTGTGTTTGTGTACTGCACATCAGTGAACTTTTAACCGTCACCGATTGCCAGACGAACGCCAAAAAAGTATATTGAGTCCCATGGTCTCGGCTCAGCATGTCACAAATCGTCCACTGACAGTTCTGAGACACCCACACAGTGATAGGAATTATATATATTGATGTATGATGTACTCATGCAGGAATAGGAAATATAAATTTTGATATGATATACCCATACAGGAATAGAAGGAATAAATTTTTTATACATGATACACCTACGCAGCAATAGGAAATATTTTTATATATGATACACCGATGCAGTAATATGAAACGTTAACTTCGTTGTATGATGAACCCATGCAGAAATAGGAAATGTATAGTTTGATATATGATGTACCCATGCATAAATAAGAAATAAATATTTTTATATAAGATGTTCCCATGCAATGGTAGGAAAAATTAACTTCGATATATGATGTACCTATGCAATAGTAGGAAAATTAACTTCGATATATATGATATACCCATGCAATAGCAGGAAAGATAAAACCGTGGCGGAGATTCAGGGGTGAGCTATTTTTTATGCCCTGAATAATTTCCAGATATCGAATCTAGCGAAATCTGGAATTCGCCAAGAACCGACAACTTTCAATTTAGAGAACTCTTATGTCCCTGAAGCTTAGTTTTTACCACAACCAAACATCATTTTGCCGAGAACATTGTCAATAAAGTTTTTAATATTTTTGAAAGATAATTATAATCCTCCACCTAAAACCAGGAACGCAACCCGTCTTATGCACGAGCTGGCACCTCTAAAATATCACAAGCCCACGTGCCTGATAACGAGATAACGAATTTCCTTTTTCGAAACACTGAAGCCATGTTTTGCCCCCAGCAACGCCTCTAGCGCGACGGGGGTCGATATTCTGTTCTTCAGCCGCGTCCCTAAGACGGGCAGCGAGATGTTCGTGCTGTTGCTGACGTGGCTCCAGCGACTCAACGGCTTCCGCCACGTCAGGCTCAGGAGTGACGTGAGACACCTGAGTCCTGAGCAGCAGGTGAGACGAGCTGTGAGCTGCAAGTGAGACGAGCTGTGAGCAGCAGGTGAGACGAGCTGTGAGCTGCAAGTGAGACGAGCTGTGAGCTGCAAGTGAGACGAGCTGTGGGCGGCGATTGAGACGAGCCTTTTCCCCGTGTATGGTCTAGAGATTTCCTGTAAGATTAATTTCCCAGTATGAAAATAGAGGTTTCTCGGTTCTCTTGCTGACGACTTTGACTGTAGGTAAAAATATTGAATGAACTAAGGTCTGAACCTTTGTTATTATAAGTATTAAAGTTAATGAGTTTCAAATTGTTATATGAATCTTGTCCTGAAAAATAGGAATAAAACAGCGGACTTCTACGCTATTGGCTTGAACGAAAACAGACTTGAACGAACGCAAACGATCACTGCGGCGTCTGCAGAATTAGTTTTTGACTAGGTTCGCCCATGCACTGCAGAGTGTTACGGAAAATGTATACGTCGTCTTTGAGTATTAATCATCTTATGTATCTAGTATCTGTGATACTATATTGTTCTACTACGTCTGTCTCTATTCTATCCTCCAGAGGTAAACTTTTTCATGGTTTATCGGTATCATAGATATATAATATTACAAAAATCTACAGCCAATGCAAACATTCTCCATGAAACACCTTACAGTGTGAGGGTGCATGTCTTTCTGCGTTGAATTATAATCTTGCGACATTGCTTATTAGCGTTTTTTTCTGTGTTGTGTTTTCAAAGTGACGGGGGCGGAGAGACAATTATGTTTCCTTTTTAAAGTTGGCTCCCAATTCAAACTGCCATCTTGACATAAAGGGAACATACCAACGTGCGCCAGCACGCGTGTGTAATTAGATACCCAGAACCAGTATGTATTGTTGGACGAGTTTTAGGTGTTGCGTCGTCAGAAGAAGTCGAGATTACCAAGACAAGGCCTCGTGTTGGTTGGCTGTGACGTAGGAGAAATGGTGACGCAGGAATGACGTCACCGTGCCTCATATGATAACAACCAGCGCGTAGGTGATCTTGGAATGCAGTGAGAAAAACACGCCGCGATACGCAATTTGACGAAAACTCAATAATTATTATTTGCGTGAAAAATTGTAATATTTTTCCAAAGAATTGTGTGTGTCTGGCAGTACACGTTCTGAAAATTGGTCAGTATTTTGGCAGGAATCACGTTATATTGAATTAAGCGTGGCATTTCGCATCAATGTCGTAGATAGGATACTGAGCATCGTATCGTAAGTAAATGTAATCGAAACAAAAAATTTTATAGAGTACTAGACTACTTATGACCCGTTGGGTCAAATAAAATTTATCAAAATCAAAGCGTATCCAGAAATATATCCTATGCACTCAAGTCGGTATCCACAATACAGGATTAAACGAAGAGTATAAATTTCGAATATCTCAGATCCGACAGACAAACGTGTGCATGGTTTCAAGCAAGGAAGCAAGCAAGACGACCTGTATCATACTATATAGATAGATATTTAGATAGATAGATCTTAGATAGATGTTAGATAGACAGATAATATGCCAGTATTTTGGTTCACGTAGTTTGGCAAAGAATAATTTATTTCATAGGAAACGATGAGGAACGTTTTTTACCCGTTGTAGGCTTCACTGAGAAAATACCATTGATTTTAAGAATAAACATAGTGAATCCCGTCCTTGTTAACGCGCTTGCGACTGAATAGCTTGGATTATGAAACGAAATACAGTGAGAGGATTTGATTAGGTTAGGTTAAGTTAGCTTAGGGTAGGGCAGGGTAGGGTAGGTTAGGTTAGTTTAGTTTAGTTTAGTTTAGGTTAGTTTAGGTTAGTTTAGGTTAGTTTAGGTTAGGTTTGGTTAGGTAAGGTAAGATTAGGTAAGGCTAGGCTAGGTTGGGCTGGGTTGGGTTGTGTTAGATTAGGTACAAAGTATAAAAATCACCCGTAGATACAGCATAAGAAATATATAGTCCCAGCACCATTCTTGCATTTATTTTGTGTCCTTACCGTTTTGCAAAACACGGCTGTTGCCTAATTTACTATACAATTGCATCAAATCCTCTCACATAAGATAGGCCATTTAATAGGATTAGATTAGTTTGGTTTGTGTATGCTAGTGAGACTGGCGTCTCAAAGAGACACAGTGGGGTTACCTCAGCTCTAGCTAGGCTTTCGTGACTTCTATCTTTCATATTGACTTTGCTTTTTTCAATTTTCGCACTTTCTTTGCTATCTCTTTTTTGCCTTTCCTTCCTCTTCATTTTTAATGCGTTGTTTTTTGCCCAGGGAATCCTGTGTGGGAACACACATTGTTCATAGATATAACGTTTTCTACAGTCCTTACTTTACTGGCTCTTCTCATTCTGTGCGTCCTAGTCCGAGCCACTAGTCCTAGTCCTGCAATTACACCACCACTACACCAGTTAGGACAAACTTGCATTGTTTGTCCACTTCAAGGTCAAGAAAGAAATTACACGAATATGTTCTTCTCGATAACAAGTTCGTACACAATTCTACTTTTCCCGCGCATAATTTCTTAAAAAACGCTCGTGCTGTTCAACACGAGATGCACAAGTAGGATTGTAAAACTAATCGCCCGGTTTTGCCATCAGCCAAATGAGTGTTTTTGCGTATGATCCAAAACGCTGGCGTGACCTCCACTACAGCACGCACTGTGCGTGTGAGGCGCGTAATCTCACGCTCGCAGTGGGAACGTCAGCTGGTCGCTGGGTGTTGGCCAGGGTGACGCCTGACCACATCGCACCTGTGTGACGCCTGACTACATCGCACCTGTGTGACGCCTGACTACATTACACCTGTGTGACGCCTGACCACATCGCACCTGTGTGACGCCTGACCACATCGCACCTGTGTGACGCCTGACTACATTACACCTGTGTGACGCCTGACTACATTACACCTGTGTGACGCCTGACTACATTACACCTGTGTGACGCCTGACTACATTACACCTGTGTGACGTCTGACTACATTACACCTGTGTGACGCCTGACTACATTACACCTGTGTGACGCCTGACTACATTACACCTGTGTGACGCCTGACTACATTACACCGTTTTTATTCACCTGCTCCAATCGCTGGAAATATTTCTAACTGCTTGACTTCTGCTGTGCTTATTATTTAACGGTAAATTTCTGGAGTCCATTGTTTACATCCACCCGTTCTGCTTGTAAAATTAGAGGGATCTATGCGTTATGTCTCTATGTTTTGATTTATTTAAATACAAGCAAATCTTATTTCGGTTTTCAGTACGGAACGATAATTTGGCGCCCGTGAGCCTGCCACCCATGTCATGTTTGGTACCGTGTGTTGCTTATCTCATACTGAACGCCAAAACTCGTGACCGAGCGTTCAAGTTCCGCCGTCTACATACTCTACGTATTGTGTTGGAATGTTGGAACGCGTCGCTTGATATTTTGCGATACGATTAACGGTCAATTGTTAATTGGTGATTCAGTTAAAAAATTATGGTTTAGAAACCTGTTCAGTTCGCTGTCAATTTTGTTTTGCGATGATTGTTCGGGTATTATTTATTTTCAGGTCAAATGTGCACAGGTGCTGTGTGTTGGTGCGTTATACTATGTATGTTTGATGGGTTGCTCAGTAGCAATTTGTGTAATTTATTCATTAATTTATGACGTACCAATGGTTTTTGTAAATTCGCAGAGGGTGAAATACTCGTTTCCGATCACCTAATACGAAAAGATGTTTATTATATATAAACTAAGAATTTCTGGTACATTTCTACACTGCCGAAAAGATTAGATGTAAATTAGAACGGAATAAGATAACGGGGATGAGTGGAGTGGTCCATTCTTGTGGAATAACTCGAGTGCCATGCCGTCAGGCAACGAAATTAGCATTTCAAGATTTCATCTTGTCCTGTCACTCCAGCGATACGCTGCCCATAGCGCACACTAAAACCGAGGACGTATAACGTATATCTATGTTCCGCAAGCACCAAGGAGCTTATTGAATCAGAAAACAATTTGGTACCTTTTTGTCTTTTATTGCGTAAACATAAGAATTTTGTAACCTGAAAATCGGATGTCTAGGTACCAACAGGAATATTACTACCTAATATCGTCTTTTATCTTCTATAAGTATGTGAATGTGTGCGTTAGAATTTACCCATTTAACAACAAACCCCAAACCTTCACGTGGATCTCATAGGGCTATGAAAAAACAGTTTCATTCTTGGCAGACGTCCCTCGTGTCGGAGATGAAGTCGCGCGTGCGCACAGCGCCTTCGAGATGCGTCAGCTTCGACCGTCACCTCCACTACACAGACTTCAAGGCTGCGGGGCTCGGGGGGGTTGTCTACTTCTCGGTCGTCAGGGAGCCCATCGAGAAGCTCACGTCGAGGTGATTCCGCGCGGCGAATTTTGTTTCTACGTGTTGTCTTAAGCTCTTTGTGCCCAAGAATAATTTACACGCGCGATAAATCAGATGGAATGATTTTCTTATCAATACTGTAGATCGGCAGCATGAGAATGTCTAAAAAGTTTTTCATAAAAACTTGTTACCGTTACGAAACTTTTTAAATAGAATGTATTTATTCGAAAAGTGCTCTTAATTATCCCGTAATACTATTATTTGAAAGGGGACATATGTATATGTCTTCCTAAAGCATAATGGGTTAATGTGGGGGTGTAATAACAGGAAATTTTAAGGGCATGTCGCCGTAATGTGGAGTGTAACAGCGGCTAATTTTATGGACGTTGTTCCTTTATATGAGGTGTAACAAGGAGTAATTTTACAAACGTGTTACGTTCGTGTCAGAGGAAATAGCGAGTAATTTTATGAAATTGATGCCGAAATATTAATGAAATGACTGATAGTTCTATCGGCGCGTTACAACATTGTCCATTAGCACCTGGCGCATCATGGTCGTGTGGCGGTAATTCAAAATAGGAAGAAAAGCCAAAAATTCCTTCGCTAACTCTATCCATTTGGTAATGAAACTCTAAAATAACTTGGTTATGAACCTGTGTCCGTTTTCTTGAAATCGTAATTTTTTACTATAAATTCAAGAAGTTATGTAATACAGCTTCGTGTTATATACATTATGGTCTAGAAGTCTCAGTGCGATTTCCTGATTAATTCTGAAGCATTTAGTCTTTACTGTTTGAAAACCCGATTTGTACATTGCCTCGTGTGAAACTGATGTCGGAATAAACAATTTTTTGTTGGAAGCAGATCGATATTTACCATTCATTTATTACAGTTATGAGTTTTATGAGTAACTAAATGTTATGTTATACCAGGCCCGTGCAGTTTAAATGATTTCTAGTCAGTAACAATAATTCAATTCTCTTGAATTCCAGGAAAAAAATATTGACACATTTAATTTTCCACCGGTTATCAGTTCAACTAATCACTATCGCAGTAATTCAGTTATACTGAATGCTGTCGAAAAGAATAATCTGTGTTGTTTAAACCTTTCTAAGCGTGAAACTGATTTCCTTAGTCATCGAAAGCGCTCACCAGTGTCTGAGGAGATCAGTCCCACGCTGAGACAGGGTGAATATAATTAACCCAAGTTCCTTGCAACGCAGATTTTACTACGCTAGAGCGACCCCTCGTCCCGGGGGATATACCCCTCCGGGAGGTCCAGGCTCCCCCCGGGACGTGCCCCCGTACACCACACTTGAGGAGTGCATTGTTGCCCAGCACTCACACTGTACCTTCCTGCCAGGCCATCCCTACGATCTCACCATCACCTACTTCTGCGGTGATGCTCCGTACTGCAGGTGCTGACGTTAGGTCGAATGAGGTCATGCCCCGTACTGCAGGTGCTGACTTTAGGGCGTATGAGGTCATGCCCTGTACTGCAGGTGCTGACGTTAGGTCGTA
>VOMN01108647.1:0-24806 GCA_014899125.1 Orchestia grillus | reverse complement strand
TAATTCAACGAAATATCCATCAAACGAGGAGGCACACAACATTGCAGCATTGGAGCGAGCGTGTCCGTCGCCCACACAGCGGAGCTGGATGGCTGCTCCCGTTGCCGCGGTTGTGTTTACTGTCACCAGACGGACTTACTCAGCGTGCGTGTGGGGAACCTGGTTTACTCGACCATTTTTGCTGCGTCTGAGGTCAGGGTCCCTGTGTGTTGAATGTTGTGTGAGGGACGGTGTGGTTGTGGGGTGTCCCTGCAGGTGTGGGGAGGTGTCCCTGCGGGTGTGGGGAGGTGTCCCTGCAGGTGTGGGGTGTCCCTGCAGGTGTGGGGTGTCCCTGCAGGTGTGGGGTGTCCCTGCAGGTGTGAGGAGGTGTCCCTGAGGATATGGAGCAACACCACATTTTATCTGTAGTGTCGTTCGCCGATGTTACTCAATTGGTTGCACGTATTGGTTGCACGTATTGGTTGCACGTATTGGTTGCACGTATTGGTTGCACGTATTGGTTGCACGTATTGGTTGCACGTATTGGCTGCACGTATTGGCTGCACGTACACGGGTTGCACGTGTCTTCTTATTGAAGTTCTTTTCCTTCGTGGTCGTTGTCGCCGTTAAGATCTGACTTCGTCGAAAGATTTTCCGCCTTTTTATAGCTCCATGAGCTTGTTTGCGGACGCTTTCATTGAACTTAAATTTTCTTGAAGATAAAATTTGTGCGTTTGGAATACAGAGAATGAGAATTGGAATTATTGTCGCAAGGAAATACACCGTAAAAAAGCCAGTGGTATAATGTCGGACCGTTACAAGAGGGTGCTGCAGTTCCCGTGCAAAGCTGGTCGGTCTTGTCGCGAAAACCCCTCAGGGGGCATAGGATAGGCCATAGGCAATAGGGTTGGGCTAGTTAGGTTTGTCTATCGTATGCTATGGGCACTAGCGCCCCCAGGGATGCCGTACTAGGCTACCTCAGCTTTAGATAGGCCTTCGGAATTTCCATCTTTCGTGCCCACTTTGCTTCTTTCCGTTTTCATTCCTTCGTCCTTATTTCTTATTTGTCTTTTCTTTCTCTTCCTTCTTAACTCGCTGTTTCTATGTACAGGGGATCTTGTGTGGGAACACACCTTGTGCATAGAGTCCCCGTTCTCCTAAGTCCGTACTAAATGGTCCCTACTCTTTCGGTGCGAGATGGTCTGAGTTACTGAAGCGCTGCTATCATTACCAGTACTACTACTACTACTACTTATCGTGAAAATAATAGAATAATTTGTGTCTTTTAGAATGGATTGTATAGCCAAATAAAAACTTCATGGCTCCGGCTCTAAAGTCATTATTTTGTCGAACTTCAGATCCGGCTCCGGCTTCACTGTTTATACGTGGGTCTGAAATTATTTTTATCAGTTGCCCATCGCCCATTGTGGCTCTAGCTCCAACCGAATGAAATATGCTGGCTCCGGCTCCCATCGCTCGTTATTGAATTAAATCACGACGTTCTTCATTCACTGAAATGCCGACAACCCCCGAGTCTGACTAATGACGAGAGCGAAGGAGTGGCCATGAAGACTTCAGTGCTGTACTTATATCATCAGTCATACTCCTTCAGGCATGCACTCCGCCTCCTGCGAAAAATCCGGCGGTTTTCGGATAAGTTAGTGGGAAGCCCGCTAACCTTGGCACCGTTCGTCTCCCTCTATCCTTTTACGAGATTGCGCGTTCCAGCGGACGACCTCAGGGCGATATTTTGCATCGTGCTTGTTAACTTTATTCCTTTTTACCATCGGAGAGGGAAGCGCGTGTACATGCGTTGAGGTCAGGGACAGTTTTCACACCTGACAGAAAGTTGCGGGTTGAATGCATGCAACGCCGAAGATCCCATGATTGTCTTAATCATCTTCAGTCAGAGACAATTTTCAAGCCTGGAATCGCAGGAAGAAACTTCAAAAGTTGAATAAAACTGTAAAAATCACATCTATGTAGACTTCAAGTGTTTACTTTTAGAGTTGGGTGGTGTGCCTGGCTCACCTGTGTGTCGGGCTGTGGGCGTTACCAAGACACGGAAGGCGTGGTAATGGATCAGCTCACGGTCTCTACCGATGGGAACACAATTATGTGCGGACTCAAAGCTGAGCGTTTCAACATTCATCTACGGGCCCCGCTGGCGGAGACGAGGATTCGGAGAACAATTATAGAGCTCCGGCTCAGGAGCCTTGATTTGTTGGATTTTGGCTCCGGCTCTGCTTTTTTATCTCGACAAAAATGGTATTGATTGCCCAGAGGCTTAAGAATAAAATGTTGATCAGCCATAAGAACATTCAGCCAGCTCTTAGCTCTGTTTGTGAACGCTGCTAAAATTCTGCCTTGCATGTTCACATACTGTTGTACGTGTTCACATACTGTTGTACGTGTTCACATGGTGTTGTACATGTTCACATGGTGTTGTACGTGTTCACATGGTGTTGTACGTGTTCACATGGTGCGGTACATGTGCACATGGTGCGGTACATGCACACTTGTGTGGGGCTGTCAATGCTCGATGATTTGTAGATGGCGTGACTTAAATTCGTGCCCGAGATTTCACGAGAACTTCCTTGACTCGTCCGTGTCTCAATCATGGTGCGGGTGGCGGCGCGTTTTGCTGCAATGCATTTCCCCTTCTCAGTTTGATGCGGTCTTGCCATCGGTACTCTGCTGCTGGTGCTGTACTGGTGCTGCACTGTGCTGTACTGTGCTGGTGCTGTGCTGTACTGTGTTGTACTGGTGCTGCACTGTGCTGTGCTGTCTGTGCTGCTGCTGCTCACTACTGAAGGCACACAGCATAGCTCTACGTCGCATCCTTCAACCTCCTCATTGCAACTGATTTAAATTTAGCTCAAGAGTACAACTATAAATACCCTAGAAGACGCTGTGGAGTCATCGTATTGCTTGCATTCATGCATTTTATGTGTTCCTCTCTGTACAGGTGTTCCAACACCATAGAAAATGCTGCGGCTTTTTGTTACGACTAAAACATGAGTTTCTTCTGGCTGAAATCACCCTAGTTCCTAAAGGTTGGCCTCAGCGCAAACCCCTGACATATATCGGGCTTGCAGTTGTACGAGTTATGCTGGTGATGTCCTCCTGCAATCCAGTATTTACTCCTGTGTACTTATTCCGACTTTCATGACTCATGAAGATCGTTGTTTTATTAATTTCCCGGTTTCTGAAATGTTTATAAAATGCGGCATGTTTCTCATGCCGATCGCTTTGACTTGAGTTGTATAGGTTGGGTTATCATTGAGGTACCCGTTTAAAAAATATTAAATCGTAGGTGGCACTGATGCACTAAAAAACTTTAGAATCTCCTGTTTCATTTTAAATAAATTTATCGTAGCACTCAACGGCGTGCGACTTTTCCGGAAATAAATTTATCTTTTATGAACCTGATCTTTTAACTTTTTGCAGTTTTATGGAAATGATTTTTTAAAAGGGGTACCTTGCTTATTGCTCACCTAGTACTGCAGCATTTTCACATGGCTATTCTTTCGGTGCCTGCCGAAAGAGTTTTAAAAGTTCAGATACACTTATTCCAGAAATACGATTTTTGGGTTTATCAACTCATTTTATTCATCCATGGAATTTTTTATACCAAGTCTTAGTATCGTAGCTTCATTTTAATCTTGATAATCGACGGATCATGAATACAAAGTTCATTTTTGTCGAGCGCATGGAGAAGTATCACATTAATGTGGTGACGATTCAAGCCCTGTTGTCTTGGTGTCGCAGTTTGGATACTTTCAGCTTTGTGCCCAGCGAAGGAGAGGCCCCAACGTTTAACTAAAGCTGTAGTATTCTGAGAGGCCCGTCGGCGTAGCGCGCGTCTACGGTACTTTCACGAAGCTCTGCATTTCGCCTGTATTGACTTCGGCTCTCAAATTTCGCGTTTACGTGTTTGTGAACCCGAACCTTCCATGGCTGCATTTGTTTTAGGCCGACGAAAAGAAATCTCTTTTAATTCCCTAAGAATGCGATTGGTATTCTACCGCTGATGTACGCACCTAACAATTAATCACATGAATGACGTTTTCGAAGAGTGTGGTTGGTGTTCCACTTTTGATTCACGCACCTAACAAATATATAAAAGAATTTTTTTATCGAAGAGTGTGATTAATGTTTCAGTTTTAATATATGTGTCAACCGAGTGAAAAAATAACTGGTATACATTTTTTAAGGTATTTGTCATTTATGTCCCGATAAGATTATAGAAGATTGATGTGAGATAAATTTTAGTTTGTGTTGTGCATAACACAATATGCAGTTAGCCCTTGAAGCGCTGACGTATTTAACGAATGAAATAGAGAACGTCACCATTCGTTCACAGTTGACGCACTTGTGTGCGTGCGTGGGTATGTCTGTACACGTGTGTTTACTTTAGTTTTAAACGAAACAAGAATTCAAGGCTAAACTAGATTATGTACATATGTCCTCCAGGAAAGACGGAGGTCGTCGCGGTGTATGCAAGAGGTGCGCGGGTCTCCTGCTCTGAGTATCCCGTGATTGAAGAGCAATGAAATCAATAAAAAGTAAAACAATGAAGCCAAACTAAAAATCACCTAATGAAGTTTTTGAAAACCGAAAGTTATGTGCGATATTTGTGGCAGTTTCGTTTTCGTGTGTTCAGTTTGGACGCCAGTTCATCTTCTTCAGGGTAGACTGCGTCGAGTCGACATCAGCCACCCCGACGTGGGTTGTGGGGTGGCTGATGGGCCAGAATGCTCGTGGGGCGCCCTAAAATTTTCGTGTTATTTTGGATGCGAGTACCGTAATTTCACCTGATCGAGTCCGTTGGATTAGTGTGACCCATCGCTCGGAGTCGGTCTGTTAGCAATGGACCTTTCATTGCGCAACATGTTCACAGATGCGATTCCTCCGTAAATATACGTTTAGTAGATAGAATGCGCCTTGCACGGAACTGTTTCGTGTGCGATATGACACACTCCCACTCTTTATTCATTCTGTGTTGCAGGTGTACCCGTGTGTTCAGACCACATAATGTTCCCTCCATGTTGCAGATGTGCCCGTGTGTTCAGGTCACATAATGTGCCCTCCATGTTGCAGGTGTGCCCGTGTGTTCAGACCACATAATGTGCCCTCCATGTTGCAGGTCGGCGCCAGGCACGATAAGGACAACCACACGAGCCCGGGACCCCAGTTCTGACAGCCCAAACTTCCACGTCCACATCGCCGTGGCCTTCTGGACAGTCGGACCTGATTTGCTTGTACTACACTCTTCCTCCAACCCGTCTGTCACCTGTGACACTTCCTCAACACGTCTGTCACCTGTGACACTTCCTGCACACGTCTGTAACACGACACGTGTGTGCCACTCCCGACACGTCTTCGACGTAGCCCAGGTCGAGGCAAGTTTTCTGCTCATTTGAGAAACAAGAGCGGTCGATCAGGCTCGTCGTGTCCGGCACCAGAGCTGCAAGACCAAGCCAGTCAGGTCTCCTTCAGTAGTAAACACGAACTAGTCGGTGCCTAGCAAGTGGCTTCTTTTCGAACGCTTGTTTTTATAGAACACCCATCGTCCGTGACCAAAAAGAAGAAGCTTGTCTTGTTCGTTGTCATCGAATTCTCTGTGATCTGTTACATCACGTTCTTCTTCAATTGAACCGCGGACAAATCAACACCACCACCGTTCCTTCATCACCGCTACGACGTGGACCGTTTTCTGTTGTAAGGTATCGTATTTCAGAGAAAATGATCGTTTTGCGACTTCTTCAGCGGAAACTCGTCTACTAAAGGTGTGTTCAGGATTGTTTCTTCGAAGGGGCTACGGTGTTACGACGCATTAGGGGTAAGATCGCCGTTTATTTGCGATCAGTTAAATTGATGTAGGTACTAGATTATTTAGAAATAGAGGCACTTAATTTCATACGTGAAGGTTTTCCTCTTGTGCACGGTTGGAATGGAGTCTCACTCCACCTACGGACCGGCTCAAAATTTTCGTGCCATTCTACAGGTCCTGTCTAACTTGGACAATTCCTGACGCGTGTTATTGGCAGTGCGGGCAGAGCGACTTGAAGGGGTGTAGCACCGTTACAGCGATGTTGCTGTAACTGCCACGAGGTCATTCGAGCAGAACAGTGCGGATTATGGCACGGATTAATTGTGTTTGTAGCACGTGCTTTGTTTTGTCCGCACCGTGAAACAGAAGCTGATCAGCCCTCTTAGCCTTACCAGGGCACCTCAATCCCACGTTAATTACACCTTGAGAAGCTATGTATGTACTTGTCCTGGACCCGTGAAGGCTCATGTCATGCAGGTGGTGGGGCTCCGACACGAGTCTCCTCAGACCGCCTCCAAAATGTGCACCACTGCACGAGGTTGTAAGTCGTCTGCTCGTAGACTGCGGGTGCACTCGTCTCTGATGGTGCGTAACTGGGGCAACTCCGCCCCCACCTCTCCCGTTGGGCACGTACCCGGAGCTGCTGTGCCCTAGTGCGGTGTACATGGCGTACGGTGTACATGGCGTACGGTGTACATGGCGTACGGTGTACTCAGCGTACGGTGTGCACGGCGTACGGTGCACACGGCGTACGGTGCACACGGCGTACGGTGTACACGGCGTGCGGTGTACACGGCGTACGGTGTACACGGCGTGCGGTGTACACGGCGTACGGTGCACACGGCGTACGGTGTACACGGCCCAGTGCCTGATGTTAGGCGGGCTGCCTTCTCTGTGTTACCTCTCGTTTTATGGCTCGTGCGTTTGCGTTCTAAACATTCCGCTCGCTGTTGTCTCAAATTGGTCCTCTCGTTCTCTGAAATTAGACCTTAATATCTTGAATATCTTGAAAATATTTGGGCCTTTATGCCCTGGCCACACTGGAGTGCCGCCGGTTTGTGCGCATGGTGTCCCTTTGCATATCCGCGAGCTGTTGGAGACCGTTTCCCTCCGCCGTCTGATGACTGTGAGGCAAGACCTTAAGTTTTCTAAAATTAGACCTTTTATTTTCTATAGTTAAATCTCTTGTTTTCAGGACATAATGCTTGCTGTTCTCTAAAATTAGGCCCGTTGTTTTCCAGAGATGAAATCTGCTGTTTTCTTGAAATCAGGCTTATTGTTTTTTGGAAATTAGGCTTGTTGTTTTCTGGAAATTAAACCTGTTGTCTTTAGCAATAAGCCTTGTTGTTTTCTAGCAATAAGACCGGTTAGTTTCTGTAAAGTAGGCCTGTTGTTTTCTTGTAATTAGGCTTGTTTTATCTGGAAATGAGGTGTATGGTTTTCCAGCAATAGGGCTGGTGTTTTTGTAGCAATTGAGTCGGTTGTGTTCTCAAAATTAGGCCTGTGGTTTTCTGTAAATTAGGCCTTCAAAATTGAGCCTACAGTTTTCAGGTATTTTTTCTGCCATAGCTTTTCTGGGTATTCAAACTGTTCCTTTGTTGAAATTAATTTTTGTTTTTTTGGTCATTAAAATTTGTTACCTGAATATTAGTCCAGAGGTTGGTTACGATTAATAAAAAAATATTCATTATTAATAATAGTTACTGCTATAGTCCAAAAATAAGGCTTTTTGTGTTGTGGTTGTTACGACAGGTATTTTGTGGACATTAAACCTGGTTTTCCAGATATTAGTTCGCTAATGTTCTGGATATCAGGCCCGTATTCTCGACGGTATGTCGATCTCTCATGTTCTTGGTGCTGAAGCTAAAGTGAGTCGTGACCTTAGCAGTGAATTATTTCCTGGTTTTATATTCGTATACACGTTTTCGTACGTACTGTATGCGGTTTTTACTTCATATTAAATTACGACCTTGTAATTTGAATAAATTTTCACTCCTCTGATTCTTTAAATTGCCGAGTACAGTTCTTTCTTGAGCACCATTTCTGATGATGCTGTGCAATGAGTTCTCTCAGGTAAACCGCCCTATGAAAACTAAGCCTAAACCATTTTAAAAATACCTCTTGTATTTTCCTCGCATTACTCAACTCATTTCTATGATCATCTCTGAAAATAATTAAAATGGTTTGACGATGGTGGTCTAAGATGACGGTCAGGCTACCCAAATTGTGTCTGGTCTGAGCAAATGGCGACGGGCCATGTGGTACCATTGTGTTCGCTGGAACTCATTCTCTATCATGGATATTTTCTCCATGTATTTTGTCGAGCGCATGGATGCAAATGTTAATGTATCATGGATACTAGGGATATTTCATCTGGCGGATATAGTTGTGTATATGTGTAGATGGTGTATATGTGCGTGGTAGATGCAACGTGCGTTTTGTCTAGAGTATTGGGTTCATCGTGTCACATTTATGAGGAAAGAGTAGGCGACTCTTGAGTCTCACGTACAAGAAGAATGAAGGCCAGACGTGAAGTAGAACTGCGTGCCGTACGCTGTTGGTTGTGTATGGCATACGTACTTTATTTGCATTTAGAAATGTTTTTGCTTCATTTGTTGATGTCCTTGAGGTTATACTTATTATTGATTCTATTGATGAGGTGTTAATCTTGCTGTCTAACAGCGTACGACTTGGGCAGAAACTAAGGATGGATCCCCTTAGGTTGTTCCTGCTGCCGTTCTCCATTCTGTTCTTTTCTGTTGTTAGTTGAGTCAATGCTTGTCAGCTGGAATAAAGCTAGATGCTCCAGCATTTCTGCCGAGGAAAGTTTGGTTCTCATGTCATTGTCGATCGATATCAACTTTTGAGTGTTGTTCAGGACTACTTATTTGATGTTTTTTTCGTTCATATCTACTTTCGCCGTGTTTGTTGACGCAAATGTAATTTTTTTTCTTATGAGTAACTTTTCTTCCGCGTTGCAGTTGAGGTACGTAAACCTCGCTGGACAAAACCCCATCATTCCTGAAGGATATTAGAAGGGGTCCAGTTCAGCCTCAAATTCTTGTATTATTTCCTTCGAAACTAAAGTGAATAGGCACACGAGTGCGCAAATGAGGAACGACTCTGTTTCGTTCATTTTCCAAGTAGTCTTGTGTTCATAGCGTTAGGGATGTCTGCAGAGAGCTTGTCCAGGGCCACCATCTGGCTCCCACGAGCTGTCCTCCTTGTAGACCATCACTTAAATGCAGTCACGAGGCTGACGTGCTGCGGTGACGGACGATATTGGCTGGGACGCTCTGCTCGGTCCCTGCGCTTGTGCAGACTGCATCGTTCTTTGTGTGCTGCAGCTTGGCTTCCTTGTGTTGGTCGTGAAGTTGTTGCTTTGATCGAAATACTTCGGTTGTCCGCTACTGCAGTTTGCCTTCCTTTTGTTGCTGCGGAAGTCGAGGTTTCTCCTCTTTGATATTGGTCCCAAAAACTTGCATTCGTTTTTTCATCGCTTAAGGCGATGAGAACAGCCCCTGAGGGGTGGCATTTGCATTCGTTGGTTGGTTGGTTGCCGGCTTCTGTGGCCCCTTGAATGGTTAAGTACTGAGTTTTGTCTCAAATATTTTTGTGTACTCGTGTACTGAGTTGGCTGTGGTAACTAGTTTATAAGTTCTCGATGTCGCTTGTGCAGCTTTGTTTCTCTGGTGTCAACTTGGTCAATGAGAGCACTGTCTCGATCACCTATTTCAGTGAGGTTCTCTTAGTCCTGACGATCCTTCTCTTCACGTCCGCCTCTCTACGTCATCGCTGCCTACACGACCTGCCAGCGATCGATAAACTGGAAAATAATTATTTTCTACGCGTTTGTACTTCACTTGACTGTTGTGATGTGGATAGTAAGAACATCGCGAGACCGCACCGGCTCGCTGTCGAGTCGAACATTTCATGTGAAGACACGCTATGCTAAGAGTGTAGTCAGAATTCTCTGCTGAAAATGCTGTCGAACATTCCCTAGAAAATATGTTTGATCATTACGATGAAAATTCGACCGGGTCACACGAAACGGCGAAGTTCTGCTGAATGTTTCTCGCGGTTCGTCAGGATCTAACGCCCGTCTGCATTTCGAAGGCACCACACAAATGCCTTCATGGTGGTTTCACGCAGCGCGGTCCAGGGCGGTGCGCGGAGCTCCAGACGTGTCCTGCGTCCACCCGAAACTCGTCAAGTCGGTGCTGCAGCGGCATTCCAGGTGAGATATTTTACTTGGTTGTTTCGCTGTTTTATTTTGCTTTCATAACGAGTCCTGTGTGCGAGCGACGTTGTTGTGTATTGTATAAGCCTTAGTGTGTCAGAGAAGGTGTTTGGCACCTACTGTCAGCTGCGTCTAGTGGTCTTCGTGTTTATTTGTATGCACACTTCCATCATTTCCCCCTACGATGAAAGGTCATGAGATGTCAGCTTAATGAAATGATACAAAAAACAGGAAAGAGGTACTGAATAAACTAAAATGAGCCAAATAAACCCGCTTGGTAGACGCAAAGTTAAACGATGTGAATCATTTCTGGTAATGAATATTTCTCTGTTTTTTAGTGAACGTTTTGTCATTTCCTAATTTTGATTATTATAATATGCTTGGAGATCGAATTGATCCTTAACTATCAATATTTTTATCTTTTGTCTTAACCTCATCAGGACCAATCTCAAGAATTAGGGATATTAAAAAAATACAGTTTAATCTTAAATTTACTTGTCATTCAAACTTAGGGTGAACAGTCTCACAAATGCACAACATGCGAACCACAGGTTTCTCAATATTTCGTTCATTTAAAAATAAATATATATTTTTTTTAATTAACAAGAACATTTGAGAAATTGTGTTCCCGCGATGAAGTATCAAACGACCTGTCGAGTGGACTAGCGGAAGCGTCCACAAAATATGGTATACTTTATGCATTGTTCGGTGGTGGGAGTTCAAGAGGAAGGCCGGGAACTGCGTTGGAACTCGCAGCATCGTACGTAATATGGTCCTTGACGTACGAGGGCTAATGGAAAAGTTAATAAGGGGAGGCAGTTGGCTGGCCGTGAGCTGGAGACTCGATGCGACCGGTGCCTTGATGCCTACACTTGCTTTTACTGAGGCGATGAATTTTCACGGCGAATACTGCAGTGCATTTAGAAATGCGGTAGTTTGGTGCTCATTGAGAACTGGAAGGGGGCACGAATTTAGTTAGTAGTAAAGGATCTTTCATTGCGCTAACTAGTGCAATACGATCGCTTTATAGGTCAGGTTATGGTCAAGTGCGACTCGCAGAAAACTGGTCAGAGATGTCAAGTTATGACTCAAGAGTTGGTGTGAAACAATATTAGCAGCCACAGAAAAGGATATGTGATTGATTTTTATTTTGTTGCATACCCAAGCTTCAACTTCTATTTTTTTGTGTGTGTGCAAATTTGTACGTAAATTTCACTGTAGAATTTCTATTTTATTGGTGGAAAAACTCCACGGTAAACGAACCTAACATTTAACTATAAAGTTTTACAAAGAGAATGTAGGTGAAAAGTTGCACAATGTACTCCTTTAGTCACCTTCTTCACTACCGTTTAAAAGTCACTCCGTCTTTATATTCCGCTTATTTTTTGATAAATAATGTCGCTTGTTTAAGAACTTCAGGCTTTCGTGCGTGGTGACATATTTTTCTTTGGGGACCGAACTATTTAAAGTTCAGAACAGGGATGAATTTCTAAACAGAATGAAATAGTTTTAACTGGTTAGTCATTCAGAGGAAAACGCTTCTACAATATTGCTTGTATACCTATAAAGTAGCTAATACAGTAGCTAATGTAATAATCCAACAGCTAATACGGTTAAATAAATCATCGTTTTCTTAAAGTCTGCGATATTTTTAGAGTTCTCCGTTTAAATGCATTGATCTTTTACGAATGACAAGTTGTTAGTTTGAAGTTGTGATGTAGTGAATCACAGGCGCGTTCCGTACCTGTTCTTGCGGTCGGTACTTTCCAAACACTTGTCAGTGTAAGAGGTTCTACAAATCAGTGTATAAGGTCAGTATGCGAGACTTTGTGTAAGTCAGTGTATTAGATGCTGTTCCTTTCTCTAGTTTCATTATCATACTAACTTTCATAATTTTAAATTATTTTCAAAATTAGAAATAGAAAAATGTAAGTATTGGTCTATTTCATTCAATGTAGGTGCTGCCTCCTCTGAAGTTAAGGTCTGATCAAAACTGTGTCTTGAGTTCAGTCCCCTAGTTCTTCGCTCGTCAAAAATGTATTTGTAATTATTTATTAACAATAAGTCATGATTGTTCAATTCTTGTACGTACTTCTTTTACAGCGAAGGTAAGTAGCTTTAAAATACAGAGAGATACAAAAATTCGTGCTTGCTGTGTGTGATTCAATAATTTCGAAACAAACTGACTTCCACTTACTGGTCTCTCGCGGGAATGTTGTGCATCTAGTAATTAAATTAGTCGCAGGTAAGTGGCGTTCGATAACAACATTTGCGCATGGGCGAGTCTTTTGTTTCGGATTAATTGAATTACCAACAGAGAACCGTATCTGTGGACCCCGTTGTATTTATGTGAATTTTTGGCGCGGTCGTCGCGAGGACTACGAAGGTTCACACGATACGTTGATTTGTTTCGTCGAGCACTGGTCTGACAGGTGAGATTTCCTTCTGAGCTACTCCAAGAGTGCGCTGTGTTTTGAAGAGAGGTAGCCGCCGTTGGCACTTGACGATGTACCTTCGAACGCATAGACAGATGAGAGGATGAGGTACCTCGTGCTGCTCATCAGTTATTGAATTTATTGAAGAGCTCAACGATGATATTCAAGAGCTGGGGGTGTCTTGTTTGCGAGTGTAGAGAGGGAGAGCGAATGCCATGTGAGTTTCTTTTGATTTTTGTTCATGATCTTTTTGCTGTGTTCTTCTCATTCGAGAGTACCGGTTCAGATGATAGGCTGTCTTCAGGATAAAAACTACAATTTTGCTACTCGTTGGTTAATGCGACCAAAAATTTATGTGCGTCGTAAAAACTCCATTCCTGTTCGTGTTGATACGACATCATGGGCCACTGCTTAGCAATGGGTACACTGTACCTCGATACAATTCTGAGAAGGTATTGTATTAATGATACGGAACTCGTTATCTACTGGAACACGATTCCGATTTTTATCAAGGAATGATCCTGAGTAACCTATTTCGTTTGCGTGCAACCGTATGCGGAATAAATTTTAACACGTTGGCTCCGATTCTCCACACAGGTAAAATTACATGCCGACAAATATCTCTACTGTGAATTTAAAAATGAAGGGTTTTTGTTTCACAAATTTGGTTACTCTATTATTAATTTTCTTTCTAATCAGAGCTAGGTTATTCGATTGATAGACACAAATATTGAAGAAAACTCGAAAATTTGTATTTATATATGCTTTGGTTACATTGGGTTAGGTTAAATGATCGTGTGTTCCATATATGACCCACTTCGGAGTCAACGTGTTAAACACCCGCGTACCAATTGTTCAAATCGCTATTTCATCATTCATTATTTTCGATTTTCCAAATGTGTTTCAAATTATTTTACATTGGGCTCTTAAATTGTCTTTGTATTTGATAACTGTGTCCTTTGCTCAAGTTCTCCCACTAATTCAACTTGAGTTTAATTTATCTCCGCTCTGAAGTATTTTGCAAAGTTTGTTTACTGACCTTCAGAGGGACAAAGCTCTTGTGTAACTCCCAAGAACTGTTCGTTCTGCTTGTCCCCTTTAATTAACAGGACTAGACAGTTCGAAGTTCGGGTACAAACCGGACCCCACGAAGATTATCACGAATTTTTTCCATTAAAGCCCCCCACCGTCAACCAAATCGTTAAAAACGCAATTTTTATTGCCTCAACATTTTTTTTGAAAATTCACGAAAATTCATTCATTTTGATAATTCATTAGTTTTTTGAAAATCACGAAAATTGACTGCTAGTCTGTGACTGCAGAGCGTTCCGCCGACGAATGTCAGACCCGCTGTTGTGACTCCGCCAGTGTGAGGCTATGGTCTACGTAGCCACGAATGCCTCCGACTCGCCTTTCATATTCATAAAACCTTGGGGCGTCTCGTCCGCATACGGGTGCGTTTGCATGCATGCATAAGTAGGAGCTGCAGACTGCACCCTGCGGGGCTGCGGTGCGTCGAGGTGCACAGGTGTACCAGGCTAGAAAGGTTCGTGCGTGTGGCTTTAGTGGTATTAGCAACGCCCAAACCCGGGATTCCGTCGCTAGGCAGCACCTGTAATGCGGCAAAATTTCCGAACTATGGATGGTCTAGCAATCCAGCAGATGACGGGTGCTGAAATGGTCGAAATGGTGGAAAATTCAGGAAGTACAACTGATGATGTTGCAGAATTTTTTCATGGTCATGGGAAGTTGACAGATTTCTAAGGTTCAACTATCCAAAACACTTTTTTTATTTGCACCCCCCAGGAAGTGTTTTACTGTCTTGGCACATCCCATACGGAGTTTTGGTTGATTAGGGTTTAAGAGGTGTATTTTTTCATTTCTGTGTAGGCGAGTGGTGAGGAGATAATTTACCTCTCACCAGGTTCGAATTCTCTTCTATCGCTGAAGTGCTTTTCTGCTCCGCCGTGCCATGCAAGCGCTTCTGGCTGGGAAACCCTGCTTTAAGGGGGTGTATAGTGAGGATTTAGAGGGGTGCGATGCAAGAATTTGAAAGAATTACGTAGCAGGGATTTTAAGGGAATCCATAGCTCGGTTTTAGGGAAGTGTAGTGCAAGGATTGAAAAGGATTACGTAGCAGGAATTTTAAGAATAGGTTTGCAAGGAAGGGAGGTCATAGCGGCGCTTTAAGGGGTGCAATGCAAGGGGTTTAAAAAGACTGCATAGCAGGGGTGTAGATGAAAACTAAAGCTTACGCTCATAGCGGCGCTTTAAGGGGTGCAATGCAAGGGTTTAAAAAGACTACATAGCAGGGGTGTAAATGAAGACTAAAGCCTACGCTCATAGCGGCACTGTAAAGAAATGCATAGCGTGAATTTGAGGTGTCTATCGGGAGCTTGGGAGAGTGCAAAGCGAGGGCTTGAAGTGGTGCGTAGCAGATCAGGAAAGGGACTGTCGGGGCTTGAAAAGAGTATACCTGGAGTGGAAAATTGAATACTTAAGTTGTTGGACGTTCTTGGCACTGCAAGCAAAGGAATTTTACCTTAAATGTAATTTACACCATAAAGTGTATCTATTTGGGATTTCTTATGTGTCAATTTTTGCTCATGTAAATGCTTGTCTACTTTCAGTACTACGCCCTTCAGGAGGCATAGGAGAGGTCAAAGGCAATGGGGTTAGGTTAGTTAGGTTTTCCTATTTTATCCTATAGAGACTAGCGTCCCGAGATGGGGAGACTGTTAGGTTAACTCAGTTCTAGCTAGGTCTTCGGGACTTCATTTTTTCGTCCTCATTTTGTATCTTTCCATTTTCATTAATTCTTCGCTGGTTATTCTTCATCGTTTCTTTTTTTTCTTAACTTACTGTTTCTACACGCAGTGAATTTTGCGTGGGAACACATCTGTGCGTAGATTCTACGTTTCCTGAAGTCCATACTAAATGGTGCCTTCTCGCTTTCTTGAGATCGCATTCGATGTAGGTGGGTAACTTTAAAATAATCAATAACGTAATCCCAGTACCCTAATGTGACGCTGGCTGGGCAAGTTTGTTTAGAACGGAGAGAGAAATTCAGATGAGAGCATCAAATGATCTCGTGTGATTTTTGATGATTGAAATTGTGACTTTCAAATATCAGTAAACACATCAAACTCTAAAAAGAAAGTCTCGGATCAGTTGCTTGCGAGATGATTTATAGAAGGCGTACACGTGGTTTGAATATATGTCTCGTGGTGTAAGAACATGTCACGGGGCGTAAGTATATGTCACGTGCTAGACGTACGTATCACGTGGTGGAATTAAATGTCACGTGGTGGAAGTACATGTCACGTGGTGGAAGTACATGTCACGTGGTGGAAGAACATGTCACGTGGTGGAAGTACATGTCACGTGGTGGAAGTACATGTCACGTGCTAGACGCACATATCGCGTCGTATAAATTCTTTGAGGAAGTTTTGACAAATTAGTGTTGAATAGATACGAAATTACGAGAAACCAATGTGATATGAATTAATTTTTGTTCTTGGCAGGCAACGTGGTAATTCTACTCCAATAAGAAAATTTGATTGTCTACTTGTTTCATTAACCAGTTTGTAGCTACACAAGGATCATGTATCCTTGCTCCATTTACCAATTTATAGCTACACAAGGATCATGTATCCTTGCTCCATTTACCAAATTATAGCTACACAAGGATCATGTATCCTTGCTCCATTTACCAATTTGTAGCTACACAAGGACCATGTATCCTTGCTCCGTTCACCAATTTGTAGCTACACAAGGATCAAAGCGTGTACGTGGATCAGCGCGTTGTTGTGTTGAGGTCGATGTGAAATGTTAACGCTCGATTTGTCATCAGCTTTTTTGCGCCCTCAATGAGTTGTCGGTGGTAATCGAACTTTTTTGTTTTGTGGGGTTTGTGAGTGTGAATGAACATTTAAATAACAAGTGAATAAGTTAACTTTAACACTCACTTTACGTGTCAAATTGGTTACCAGTTGTTGAATTGTAAACCCGTTAAAGTCAAGTTAAAGTTCAATTCACGCGTGACTTCAGAGTCACGTGAAAGGTTCAAAGTGGTGCAGACGTCGACTCATTATCGAAGATGGTTCTGATGACCCAAAACAGTGACCGTGTTTGCAGGCTTATCAGAGGGTGTGATGCGTGTTTGTGTGTAATGGTTCGCGTATTTCTTTTGTGCGAGGTGTTTTGGCGTCTCACTGGTACTCGTGTTCCAGGAAGTGTGTTTGCACAGTGCATCTTATAGCGGCTTCGGGCGTACGCTAACTACGCGGTTATCACTTAGATAACTGCGCTCTTTTACAACCGTTGTAGCAAGACTCGGTTGTTGTTTTAGTCAGGATTTAACGGCTCTGACCTGGCAGCGTGAAAAAATAAACTGCTCTTGTATTTCTTGGTGGAAATTCTTAGTAACAGCGGCGGCCAGGCGTCACAGAAACTGCCAAATTCGTACTGACCGCGTGTCTACAGAACTCGCAAAAAAGGTTCTGGTATTGAATTATTGAAGCATCGTCCAATTATAAACGTTCATCAAAGAGTTCCAGAATTTCACGAGATTCAATTTTACGTTTGCATCGGGGGAATTTGTTAGCCTTCGTGTGTGCTGCGCTCCGATGTGGGGTTTGAAATTTGTTTATTCTGTCACATTTGCGGGGTTTACTCTACGGTCCTCGAGACGCTCGGGCACAGTCACGTCCCCACGAGAATGCCAAGTCAACTTTGAAAGTAACTCGTGTCGCTGGTGTTGAACTTGCTGTTGTTTGTCAAGTTTGTGCACCGGAAATTGCGGCACATATTTTGTACGTTTGTGGACAAAAAATTGCGGTTATTTTGTGTCTTTGTCGACGTAAAATTTATGTTATTTCGCGTCTTTGTGGACGGACTATTGCGGTTACTTTGTGCCATTGTCTACGAAAAATTGCGATTATTTTATGTGTTTGCGGATAGATTTTATGTGATGTTGAGAATGACATTTTTCGTCGAACCGCTCATTTTTTTACATTTCCATTGGAACGATAATTCTAGTTAATAAATATGATGAGCTTACATGCGGTTTTCCTTGCTCTCTAGTTCATGATAGAGCTCAGCTTCACGTCCTCTCATGATGTAGGGACATGAAAACGCTGGGAAAGTTTCGTAGGGGAAGTTTTTTGTGGCATTTTTTTGCCCAGAGAAGCAACCCGAGCTGGGTACTGAACCGTTATTTTTCAGTGACGATGAAAGTGCTCTAAATGCTAATGCTAGAGAAGAATTTTTGGGTCCACGGTCGCGGCTGGGAGATTTTTTCCTGTTAGCGAGGGCTGCGGTCGTGATCCTGATGTGTTGCTTTGTGTGCCTCGGTTGTGTGCCGCTTTGTGTGCCTCGGTTGCGTGCCGCTTTGTGTGCCTCGGTTGTGTGTTGCTTTGTGTGCCTCGGTTGTGTGTTGCTTTGTGTGTCTCAGTTGTGCACCGCTTTGTGCACCATTTTGCCCACTTCAGTCTGACAGAAGCTCGTCTCCAGGGAACTTATTATGTCTTCTTGAAATTTTTTTCTGAGCCTGCGCTGCTCAGTGCCGGAGCAGCCACTGGAAACAAACTGCTCCAAATTCTCTCTCCGATGCATAAGGTGTTTTGGGTTGGCGGATTTCTGATGAATTCAGTGAAGGTAGGCGTTCCTTAGTGATTTATTGGATCGAATTTGAATACGTAGAATCCTTTTTTACTTATTTTTTCACTTCATATTTCAATTTTTGACTTCTGAAGAGTTTGGTCACTGCTGCCGAGGTTGGTTTTTTAGCGTTTCCTTGTTTTATGTTCTCGTTTGCTTCTTACTCTCTAATGACAATGTATCTGAAATTCAATTAATTTTCTAAAAAGATAGTTGAATCCTGGTTTCTTTTACCGTAGACTAATGCTCGCGTAAACTTTATTCAAATTAGTTGTGGTATTGGGTACGTTTTTATACCCTTTTAATGCATGATTCCCTGATTTGACAGTGATGTCTACCTCGGGGCTCACGGCCTCAAAACACTTTAGACCCTAACGCTTTGCGCTTCTCAGGCAGCTTCGCGAGCGTGTTGATCGTACGGAAAGAGTCTTTTTCTTGGGAAGTTTCCGAGTGAAACCTTGGATCTTTAATGAGATTCTCGTGTCTTTCTCATAGTTTGTAGGATATTCATGCGCCTCAATTTACTGCAAGGTGAATGCGAAATATTTTGGCAAGACCTTTGGTTATTCGTGCTCAGCGCACTCAGACAGTTCAAATTCAGTTGAACGTTGAGGTCCGTTTGCCCTCTGAAATTCTGGTCACTTGGGACAGTTTGTGTGACTGGTGTTTGTGTCGATAATAATTGTTACCACAGTTTAATCTCCCATTGTATATTGAGCATAAAATAAATTCATTTTTGCGGTTTATGGTGATGAAAATTAATGTATTCATTTGTTACTAAGCTCCTATTTCGAAATGGTGACTATCATGCAGAACAGTTGATCAATGAATATTTAAAACGTTTTTCTTTTGAGCCATGACCTTTAAAAAATAATAACTGGGTACAAATTGTGATATGAAGCGAGAAAATTGGCTGTAGATGAGGCTGGTTTTCAAATACGACCTCAGTTACATAAAAATGCGGCAACGTGTTTTTTGTAAACGTTAGAAACAAACAGTACGATATTTTATGAATCTTTATGATCGTATGGCCTGTGTTTATTGGCCGATGCCGCTCTTCTGTGCCATGTTAGTGGCGGAGACACCGTGATCTGCCTTCAGCTTTTGTAGTTTATGAGGTAAGAGCTGCGGTCTTACGTGATGTTAGTGGTGTTCTGCTGAGTGATGACACTCCCGCATCACACTTGGTTCATTTTTATTAACAGGCTACTTTTTTTGTTGATTTTTATGCAAGTTAATGTCGAGTTCATTTTTATCAGCAAGTTTATTTTTCTTCTGAAGCTTGTCAGCTGAAGCAACTTCTTTTGACTTATTTAGAG
Source organism: Orchestia grillus (assembly GCA_014899125.1). NCBI lineage: Eukaryota > Metazoa > Arthropoda > Malacostraca > Amphipoda > Talitridae > Orchestia > Orchestia grillus. The sequence continues at coordinate 5,336 of VOMN01108647.1, read as the reverse complement.
ACTGCCCATTGTCGCCAATTGTACATTTTATTTGACACCAACGATATCTGGTAATATTCAAGCTAGAGTAGTTTTCATATCATATCGAAAGCAATTGACGTATGTGAACATCTAGCATGATCAGAATACACCAAGTTCACCATCAGCCGTAGGATCAAATTGGTTTAACTACATAGTTAATAAATAAGTGATAATATCACAAGTGAGACTTCAGTAGTTGTGTTTTCCGAACTGAACGATGGCTCATTTTAAATTCCCTCATTTCACTTTGTTATTTCGAGTTCCTTCATTTCACTCATCAACTCAATTCGAGTTCCTTCATTTCACTCTTCAACTCAATTCGAGTTCCCTCATTTCACTCTTCAACTCATTTCGAGTTCCCTCATTTCACTCTTTAACTCATTTCGAGTTCCCTCATTTCACTCTTTAACTCATTTCGAGTTCCCTCATTTCACTCTTCAATGTCCGGACGAATTTAGTTTTAAGAACAGCACGTTGGACAAGAAAGTGTTTCTCTCGGCACCATCTGACGTCGTGAGAACAAGGAATGAGGACCGTGACTTCTGTGCCGTTCATTTGCAAGCTGGAGAAGATGATGTCAGGTATATTGTTTACTCAAGAATCGCTTGCACCCAAGGTACGTATAATTCAGCGTTGTACGTAAAATTTTATTTTTCGTCACACAGGGTGCCTCATAGAAATGTAAACCTCGCTTTAGAATATCATAAATTCGCGTGATGTTAATTACGCCGATTTTAATTCATTAAAGATCGTTAATTGCAAAAAATATAGCAGTGTTTTTTTTTGCACAACAGAAATTTGTAAAATGTAGAATATTTTCCACGTCATTGACAGTAGTCACAAATGGTAAGAGAACTCAAAAGCGCATTTAGCCCAAGTTAGTCTCCCTCTTGAAAGTTTAGACGCGATGCCAAATAACAAAATTTGCAGTGAAAAAATGATTCCAAATTTAGGTCTAAACCTACGAGCTTTTCCTCGGTGATGACCACCGTTTTGCAGAGGGTCTCGCTACTCCGATGTTATTTAAAATGGAGCTCTTCGTCATTGGAAATGACTTTGGAAATTGGAAATGACGTTGTGGGGTATGGTTATTTTATTATGCATTTGTGCTCCGTAGCGCAGGTGGTAGCGTGTTTGCGTCCTAATGAAGGAGTGGCCCAGCATTCGACAGGGCGAAGTGCTTTTTTTGGGACAAAGAGATTAAAAACGATATTCGTAAAACGACGGCACACCAGTGTGGCCTGGGACAGGGTGCCCATACCCCTTTCAAGGTATTCAAGCTGTGCAGGTCAACACTTTCAACCCGGAGATTTACATTAACAAGCTTTGATTGACGCACTCTCTAACCGCCGAGTTGAAAGACTTAATTGGGTAGCGGCATCGTGATTTGGCAGGGAAACCAACTACAGGCAACAACAACAGCAGCAGCAGCCGCAGCAACAGCAGCAGCAGCCGCAGCAACAGCAGCAGCACGAACAGCAACAGCAGCAACACATTACAGGTGGTCCCCTTGAATGGCTCTAGTCCGCTTGTCGATAGCGACGCCAGTTCTCCCAACCCCCCTGTGTGGCGGGGGACTCTCACGTCCCACCCCCTGTGTGGTGGGGGACTCTCACGGGGGACCCTGTGGAAGACATCTGTTCAGGATCGCGGTTGGCTCTCGCTTCCTGAATATTGCTCTGACAAACCCATGAGCGCCGGACGTTTTTCAAGAAAATGTGTTGTCACACTTTGATTGATCATAAATATATGTAAATATATGTGAAACAGGAGATAGACTAACTTTGAAGAGGAGATACAAATGAGGCGGGCAGCAGCGAGGCAGCAACACCACACGGCGTCACAGGACCGTGTGGTTGCCTGCTTGGTGGGTCTCTCCGTCCCCTCATTATTATTTAATAACAGAATACTACTGTAAGCCGCGCTGAAGTGCGGCGGTGTCGTAAATAGTTATTTAGTTTATCTCCGCTAGCCCCCCCCTGGGGCAAAGGGGCACGACTACTCCACGCCACCAATCTCAGCCTACTCCAATTATTGGAGTCTACTCTAATTATAATTATTGGAGTCCAATGGGAGCTACTCGCTTCAATTCAGACGTATTTTGAATGCGTCTCTGCTGACGGACCTCTTCCAGGATGTCTCCGGTGCACCAGTGCTTCTTTTGCCCACGGGCTCCCATTGGGAGATGCACGGCCGCAGCGTCGGCTGGTCAGCACCGTGACCAATAAAACGCCATTTTCGCCGGCAGGTCCCTACAACTCGATCGGTTTTTGACTGTCGCAGATAGGATGCTGAATATCGTAACAAATGAATGTAATCTAAAGGTATTAAAGGTTTCATTCGATAAAATATGTTATGACAGGTCGTTGATTAACATCGTTTTTGAATGGTTGATTCCAAAGCAAACGATGAGGAACATTTGTGACCAATTACATGCTCCAGTGAGGAATTGCCATTCAGTTCCAAAGTAAGTAATTCCCATCATTGTCTCAGGACGGGTAGACTAGTCGTAAACAAATGAACACGTCAATGTTCTTCGTCATGAGCATGGCATGAGTGGTGCACTATGTTAAATGTTCAGTTAACGCACCCTTGAGCAGTGGCATCTCAGCTTCTTCCCTACCCTCCGCACAGGTTGGGCCGCGAGATACTCTTCTAGAAACGTTATATCGATGAAATTAATTACAATTGGGTTAAGAAATCGAGTTAATTTAAAATGACAACGGAAATTTCTTGAAGTTGTTTGAGTGGATCAGTACTACTGACAGCAGCAGGGGGGACCTTTGCTCATGGCCGACCTTTTACATATACAGCTCGTATATGCCGGAAAATTTCGCACTGCTCAATTCAATTAATGTCTACGACCTCTGCTGCTGTCGCTTAACTTCATTTTCCCCTAAGTTGGTCAACCCTTCCGATGCTCGGGACTGATCTCTTCAGTCATCGTTAGCGTTAAGCTGATGAATCACGCGTGACCGAGGCGTAATATATCAGTCATGCGTCACTGGTGAGCTTTTGCGATGTGACTGAGCAGATCAGTCCCGCGCTGCGAAATGGGTAAATAAACCAAGATCCGGTGCGATACGAGGTAGCCTCAGTAGCTAGTTGTGTCCGAGTTGCCTTCCTTGCACGTGTGGTGCGTGGACACGTAGGCAGGCTGCACGTGTGGTGCGTGGACACGTGGGCAGGCTGCACGTGTGGTGCGTGGACACGTGGGCAGACTGCACGTGTGGTGCGTGAATGCGTGGGCAGACTGCACGTGTGGTGCGTGGCGTTGTAGACACGAAAAGTGCGCCGTTCTGCGCCACCAAACCTAACGTTTGTGTAAAGCTCGTTCGATTTCAGGTTTAGAGGCGTAAATTGACCTGATATTTAGAGGCATTGGCGATCGCTTCTGAAGTGGACATGATTTTTTGTTTAGTGGCGAAAGTAGACCTGGTAGCTTACATAGATACGTGTTTCGATATTTCCATCCACAGCGACGATGTAGAAGGTAGGAGCTTGGCAAGTAAATTTGAAAATAAAACCCTTATGAATGCTCCAGCAGACGTAAGTTTGAAGTGAAGTATGGTAAGCTCTTTTTTTGCTGAAAAGGTTTTAATATTCCAGTCTGACGCAAATTGACACGGTGCCTGAAGGGCTGGCAGTCTTTGAGCTCTAGGCCTAGCTAATCTAATCTAGCCAAAGGTGCGACGCTCTAAGAATTTTTATAGTCCTGAGAAAATGTGCGCGTTGAATTTTTATTATTTTGAGGCGTGCGTGGCAAGTCTTCATGGCAGTAGGAATTGAGCTCTGCAACACGTTGGAGTGACAGCGTGTTGAGTGAAGAGGCAGGTTTGGGTGGTAGTTGCTGGAGTTGGTACGTGTGTGATTTATTGTCTCTTCAGTAGAGCTTATTGCCTCCTCAGTAGAGCTTATTGCCTCCTCAGTGGCGATTATCGCCTCCTCAGTAGCGACTATCGCCTCCTCAGTAGCGACTATCGCCTCTTCAGTAGCGACTATCGCCTCCTCAGTAGCGACTATCGCCTCCTCAGTAAGTCTCATTACCGTCTCAAAGTGGCGCTCATTATTCAGTATGCAGAACACGTTGGAAGACGCGATATCAACGGACACCAATCCTGGGACCGCACTTTGGATTTGCCGCTGCAGTTCAGGCGAGTGTCTGCAGGGTGGGGACGTGCTCTCCTTCAGGCTGTACACGTCTCAATTTGGTCCCTTGCTGTTGAATGCTCCTTTGGTGGGTTGAATTTGGTCCCTTGGTGGTAAACGCTCCTTTGGTGTGTTGAATTTGGTCCCTTGCTGTTGAATGCTCCTTTGGTGAATTAAAATTTGTTTCTTTGGTTGTGTCCCTCGTTTGCTGTACGCGGTGTTAGACTGTGTACGACGAACACTGCATTTCCTGTGTCCCTCCCGCTGACTTTTAATTCAATGATTTCTTTTCTTTCAAGACTTCCCGAATTGTCAAACCTTGCTGTATGTAGTGACGAAAGGTGAGCTTCAGGAGTGGATTTACGTGGCATATTACAGCGAAAGGAACAGAATTTAGAGATACGTTTGCTGTACGCGGTTTTGGACTGTGTACGACAAATGAAAACTGCATTTCCTGATCCACGTTTGCTCTTCGTTATCGACTGCAGTCGGCGGGAGCTCGGCTGCAGAGCTTGGGCTTGCAGGTAAAACTGTCCGAAAGCTTGTACTTGCATGAGGAAGTTCCAGACAAATTCGCAGCAAAATTGCTCACAAGCGAAGGAAGAGGCCATCTTTTACTTCGAGTTTAGCTCAAACTTGAGTCCGAATTCTTGTACACTAGGAAAATATTACTACAGCTTGAACGTCCTAAATCCGGTGCCTTCGAAACCTGGTGCTTTGCCGGCCATTTTGCTTTATTTTTAAGGCCTTCACTCGCGATGGATACAGCTGCTCTGGTTTGACCTTTTCGCCCTTCTCACGGCTTCAACATTCGTTATCTGGTCGACAGCGTCTACTGCACAAAAACTATGTCGGAGGTGTTGCTGAACAACGAAATTTTGGATTTGGGAGCTTTGGCCTGTAATGTTATGCAGCGGAGGTTTTTGCGGTATCAGGTTTTTAATTAAACTGGAATTTTTCCAGCAGGATGTACATATTTTTGGATTTCTCTGTGACATTTGTGTCCGCTGTCAGCAATCTAGAATTCTTTATAGCCTTTTGCTATTTATTCTTCGCGGCAGTCCACTTCAATTTGAATATGACGCGGAGTGGTGCACTCCTCCCGCCCAAACGCCGCGGAGTGGTGCACTCCACCCCGCCCAAACGCCGCGGAGTGGTGCACTCCA
>VOMN01108633.1:0-17364 GCA_014899125.1 Orchestia grillus | reverse complement strand
ATGTACATCTTGCGATTTATAATATACAGTTTTATATCTATTAGGAGGCGGCGGAAAATGAAATTGTGTCCTAAGGGGGCGGTGGTAGAAAATGTTTGAGAAACACTGCACTACACCATGGAGCTCACAATAGTCAAAAATGCTCAGTACGTGAAGTGCGGCGTAATTCTAGGCCGCTGCACTAATGCTGCTACGAAAAGTACTGTCTTTATTTGGTGAATGAAATACAGGTTTAGTTCTTCTAGCTCATTTATTTCATCTAGCTCTAATTCTTTTCAAATGTCGCTATTCAAAAGGTATTTTCAGAATGGTTGGTTTCACGCTAACAATTATTAGTTCTATTTATCTTTGTTTTGCAGATAGTTCTCTTTCTACTTTATATTTTTTCGACTTTTTTCATACTGCGAAACATTTTAAACGAAAAAGTTTTTAAAATTTTCCTGGTTCTCGCTTTTCTACTGAAAATGTTAAAATTCTCAAATGGCTTGCTACTACATTTAGGTGCACATTTGAAAGTAAGTGCTTACTATTGTTTTTTAATGCAAAAATCGTTGTCATTCATTAATATTTAAAAATAATATAATAATATTAATATTTACAGCATTAATATTTAAAATATTACTACATGCAGAGAATCAACGCTATGCTAAGATACCTCATTATATTGTACGAAAACATAATTTAAGCCTTTTCCCTCAAAACTTTCATGATGCATTATCAGAACGAGATCACCTGTCAAGCTAGTTAAAATATATTCCTGTTCATTGATCTATTAAAACTCAATGAAACGGGAAGAAATTGTGTAGAAAAATATCCTCAAGAGTAAGCAATACTTTGGAAATAAGTCTACGCAAATTGCGATCAACATTTCGCTCGCGCCATAAACTGTACATAGAAAGGCGGTTAGAGGAACATTTTTTACTCAAATACTTGAAATACAACAGCTATGAAAAATATACGAGGCAACGGATCACATCAGTTAGGTTCTAGGATATCATGTGAATGAATTTAAAAGTAATCTGATGTTCTTTCTGAGAACATCAGATCAGACTGAGGAAGATCATGTGAGGAAGGAGCACACACCACAGCTAAGGGAATAATATTCACGCTATTAGATTATAGAGAACAAAATCGGCTGCATTTTCACTTGGTAGGCTGCAGTGAGGCCAAGTGGAGTGTGGTCTGTTCTCCCATGAGGACCATCCTACGGTACACGAACGAACAACCTCTGGCCGTGCTCGAGGAGTTTGCAGCCATTCATCCAAATATACCTGCTGTATAAGAATTTCTTCTTCTTCAGATGCCACTGCCCCTGGACTCAACCACCATGTTCCAAAATGATCAATCTTCTGTTGATAATTTGGCGGCATCCTTGCCCTGCAAGACGCCAGTGTCGCTGCTGCAGGAGCTGTGCATGAGGAGAGGCTTCTCCCTCAAGTACGACCTGCTGCAGATCGAGGGGGCCGTCCATGAGCCGACCTTCGTCTACAGGGTCACCGTGGAAGAATTTATTGCCAATGGCTCAGGCCAGAGTAAGAAAAAGGCCATGCACGGCCTTGGCAGCGGCGTGCATGGCCTTTTTCTTACTCTGGCCTGAGTATCCACTCAGGCCAGAGTATCCACTGGTCGAGATGTGCCCAGTTGTTCAAGATTCCAACCTCAAACATCTCAGTTCGAATGCCGATTTTTGTAAGCATATATTATGCAGTTCAGGGAGATATACTTATTTGTTTAAACTCCAGTGGAGAATTGGTCATAATTTTTGTTGTTGCTATCAGGGTTTCGTTGGAGCTCCTTGATGTGAGAATTGGTGGTGCCCTTATTCGTCTCGACAATGTCTAGAATCACAAGCCTTATTTTATAGATTGTTATTTTATGTTTCGGTATGCCTAACGTACATTTTATTGCTTCAGTTAATCCTGTGTTGAGAGGCGTCTCCGTTAACTGCATTTTTCAGCTCATGGAAGTGTTGCGCAATCAATTTAAAATTTGCAAACAAATTAGTCTCTTATCTACGTGAATGGATTAGTGGTTTTTGCTTTCTTTCCACTTTCTGTATTGATGAAGAATTGGTTCTCACTAAGATGAAGTAAGTCACTGGACAATGTTAGAGTCCAGATGCCGTACAGTACAACCGGTCGCACAGCTCATACAGACACAAGCCGACATGTTCAGACGCCTTTCCCAGTGCACGTAATCTGCCATGTGAGGATATCATGCGGCTCATGCTTGCGGAGACTGAAGGGGTCTTCATCAGTCCTGATCTACTTTTCTGCTCCCTAAATGATGCGGCCGTCCTCTGTGATCTATGATCTACCCGCGAAAACCAACATGCAACTAATGCTGGATATCCCCCACAGCAGTAACTGAAGGATCTCTACTGTTGGTGGTGTAAAGAAATCAGACGTTCTGAAAAACAATACATATAATTTCATAAAACCTAAGAATATTTTAATTATTAGAGTATCATATGTGATTATTTATGTAAGTAAATTGCTTTTTACCTTGATACATTTTGTGTTAACACTTGCAATATCTCCCGTGCACAAATTCAACAGCTATGTTAATGTGCATTCAAAGGCCACGAACTTGTGGAGACCGTCCGGTAGAATTAGTCCCATCGTTCTAGCTGAAAATAACGCGCGACGTGAAACTTCTGAAACATTGAACAATAAGTACTTATTGTTCCCACTTCCTTTTTCCAAGAGATCGAAAAAATTTCCCACATACAAAATGCGTTTCATCGAGCTACGTAAGTGTACCAAATTTGAAAACGGCCTGTCATATGAAAATTTTACTTTTTGAACGGACGATCCCCTTAAGTGAAAATTTTATATCCAACTATCTTTGCGCAGTAATATTGCATTTAACAGGCTATCTTTGCAATATAATTTTTATTTAAGATGTTCTTCGAGTTAATATTTCACTTTTCCTGTTCAGCATAAAATTATAAATCACAATTCGAAGTTTCAAATTGACTTCCTCCCGTAATTCTTACTGATCGCGATCAGAAGTTCCATTGCGACTTCCACCCGTAATATCAAGGCTGTAGTCACTAATTACCATGAGAAGTGTCACTTGGCTTTCACATTTTAATTTTAAGGCTGTAATTTTATTGATTGAAAACCCGATGAAAAGAGAGAGTGACCAAAACTGGGGAGTACATGTGTTATGGAGGAATCACGCCCCTATTACATATAAAGAACCTTTATAAATTCCAACGCGTTTTACTGTTGGGTTTTTGATGCCCTACAACTGCTGATGTGGTGAGGGATGTAAGGAATGTGTGGTATAAACTTCTTTTTTCAAGGAAAGTACTCCCAGGTAACGTGAAAATGCCTACCTGAACCGAGGTTCGAACCGAGATCCTCTCTGTTAAGAGGCCATCGAGCTACCGCTACATCATATAGCCCCCTTTAAAGGGAAGAAATTATATCATATACGTAGAGAATTGAATGAACTTTCATTTAAGTATAATATGAGGTTTGTACTTGTATTAGGTACTAATTAAGAGCATGACAAAGGTTAGTCTTCATTTAGGGTTTTTTCTTAGATTTGAATTATTGTGTAAGGTAGTGTGTAGCGTCGTAAGTAATATCGGCACTTTGGTCCATAAAATTTACGTTCAATGCGTTTCTGCGATGGCTAGCTTTAAATAAAAATTTACTTATATTGCATTTTTTGTATGTTTTAGATTTGGGGATTTTTTCTCGCCGATTGACGAATTTTACGGTTTGAGTCCAAATAGTGCGGAAAGACTAAGTCTTACCGCGAATATCTGAATTAGCTTGTCATCAACGTTACATGATAATGGATGAGTTCAAATATCACAATGCGGCTACGGAGGGGCGTTTGGAGGTGGTCAATGACGCTCTCCAGAACGATGAATCATTAATTAGAGCTAAAGATGATGTAAGTAAAATTTTTCTTCTAATTTAAGATGCAGGCTGTTGAGCTCGTAACAAGTTAGCTACCGTCTTCAGATATGGGAATAGTGTAAAATTAATGTGAACAATAAGATAAATTAATAGTAGTAGTGTAAAGCAGATATGTGAATTTAATGTCATTATTTGTACATAATTTTTTATATCCAAGTGCTGTTATCTGAATGTCCTAGTGTGAGTCAAGCCTCAGGCTATTAACCACAATATTTGTTCAGAAGAATTTAACAGGAGAGAACAGACAGTGACACAGTGACAAATAATGTTCTCTTCTAATGCTTTGTCATATCATCAGTTCAACTCTTCATTATACAGTTAACAATTTGACTACAATTCTCCATACAGGAAAATTTTTGGGTCAACAAATGTCTTTGTTGTGAATGTACACGTAAAGGATTTTGTTTTAAAAAATTTGGTTATCTTTTTAATTATCATTTTAATCCAAACTAGCCTATTTAGGTAATAAACACCAGTTGCATGATAACTTAATCATTTATATTCATATATTTTGGGAAATATCAGACATCCTGGTGGTTAAATTGTTGAGAATTTCAATTTGGGGGTATTGATTCTATTTATCTTTGAGTGAGTTGTTTGAAATTCTTAACAATATTCATACATGTTAGTGCTTTAGCTACATTGTTATGTTAGATGATTGCGTGTACCATATAATACCCTCTTTAAAAGCAATGTGTTAAATGTAGAAAATGTACATTTAACTTGTAAATATAGGATTATTTAAGGTTGACATTTTAATAATGTATCATAAACATAATAATATAATGACAAGAAAAATTGTTAATTTTTATTTTAGAACCCTGGACACAAAAATTTTTGGCAACACTGTCTTATTTTGTATTCCCAAATGGTATTGAACAAAGGTTAATTGGGTTAATCAAGATTAGATTAAATCTAGTTAAGTTGGGTCATGTTATGTCAGGTCTAGTTTGGTCAGGTCAAGTTTGGTTAGGTTAGATCAAGTTAGATGTGTGAAATTTAGTTCAGTAAGAATATGTTATGATTAGATTAGATCAAATTTGATTAGGTTAAATCAAGTTTGATTAGATTTAGTTGAGTTAGATTATAGAAGGTTAATTAAAGGATAGGGTCTTTTTTATGTATAAGAACTGTAGATAAAACATGCTATAAAATCATAATTATTTCAAAATAGTTTAATTTGCATCAGGTTTCATGTTCATAAATAAAATAACTGGTATAAATACACTAGAAACGTTTCATTATTACATTTCTATGGTGGGAGTCCTAATTTAAAATTGAACCAAAAAAATTGGTACACTGTATATCTTTTATTGATGAAGAGAAATTTGGTTTGATATTTAGTTGGTTGTGGCCTACTGCACAAAAGTTCATATAAGTGTAACATTATTTGTTTTTGTGTGATTGAATAGTCATTTCTTTACAGAATGAGTGAAACTGTGGTTTTAAAAGGCTTATTAAAACTAGGAATAGTGAAAAATTAATTTATACTGTACAGCAAAGAATGTCTGAAAGAGTGCTTCCTCTCAGTTACATTGATATATCAGGATAGGTTTATTGAGCCTATTTGGCAAAATGAGGCGTGCATTATAGTACTGATCAAAACTTGTAAAATATTTAGTCAGTTCTGAGTGTCCATTACTCTTTTGTGATAAATCGTTGTAGCAAATTTCATTTTTGCTGTTTAGATTTTCAATTATTGGTGTGTTTAGAATGTAACATCTGCTGCCCTGTCTAATTTATTACCATCCTACTGATAAATGTATAAAATAGTTGAAATGCTTTGGTGGCCAAAATTATACATTATTAAACATGCTTTGACAAAGGTCAAACTGGATTTAGTCAAGGGATTACTACACTAAAAAGATATGTGGTCAGTTCATGCTCAATTTGTCTTGCTAATTTCTTATGAGAAGTTTTTTTTAAAGAATAAACAGTATTAGTAAACACAACCAAAATTGCAATATATGCTGGGTTTGGTTATTGTTATTTTCTTTGGTACAACATTGCAGAGTGGGCGGACACTGCTGCACTGGGCGGCTGTGGGTGGTAACGTCAACCTTGTGGAGCTTCTCTTGGAACATAAGGCTGTTCCTGACCTGGTAATTACCTGTCCCTGCATTATCTAGAGTTTATTAGTAATAGTTTGAAGCATGAAAATTGTTCATTAATTTGGACAAAGTGAACTTACAACTTCTTGAGAAAATATTGTGTATTATTAAGTTGAAGGCATTTTTCAACACGAATGCCTCAGAACCATTGATGTTGATGTTCCTGGATGGCCCCACATCAAATCAAGTTCCTAGCATTAAATCCCAATCCTGTTTATAGGTTTCTTCAACCACTAATCTACTAAGATCTACTGATGCAAAGTATTAAGTGATTCTGATACCTTCGAGTCAGTAGTTCGTAGAGGTACTGATTTAAGTAGCAGCTACAAGTTGTGTTATAAAATGTAAAGCTTTCTACACAGTGTAACAGCTAGTACTTGCTACTAAAATTTGAAAATGTCCCTGTTAAATGTGTAAAAAATTGATTAATGTATGCAGGGTTATGTAGTCAGAAGGTGTAAGGCCTGACTCCTAGGATACTCAAAATTCTGACTCAGACTCTTAGGGTTCCACAAATTCGGATTCAGACTATGACTCTGGGAGCTTTAAAATATCAGGCTCCTTAATTACAAGATACAACTCCTGTATTATAGTCTTTTATGATTAAGGTATAGTTATTATAGATATAAACTCTTGATGAAACATAGTATTTTCTATGAATTCATATTCAGGCCATTTGATTTATTTTCTTCCTTATCAACTTCAATAATTGAATGAAACTTTGTAACAGATACAAATTATTATAGACTACTTATTTACCAATATTCATATACCCTTTTTAATATTGGTCTATGGCCTATAATGCTACCTTCATATTTTTTCATCTGAAGCATCATTTATATTTCCATACAAGACCTATTAAATTTATGAATTTGCAAGTTATTTATGATGTACAACTGCTATTTGCTAGCTATTGTGAATTGTAGTTCCTCCAATTGCTTTTTGTATTACTTTGATAATTATTGTTAAAATTATTTGAATATGTTATTTAACAAAAATGAAAACCTAGCATAGCCTAACCTAACCTCACCTAACCTCACCTCACCTGACCTCACCTCACCCCACCTAATCTAACCTAACCTAACCTCACCCCACCTAACCTCACCTCACCTAACCTCACCCCACCTAATCTAACCTAACCTAACCGGTAAATGGTCTGTTCCGACGCCAAGCAGTGGGTCGACTATTTTGTTCCTTCACTGACGGGCTTTAATTTGTGTTCAGTTGAGTGCAAAGTCGTATTTTAATTAGTTGTATTTTTGAGGTTAGCTGCCGCCACCTCAGGTTGGGGACTCAAGATAATCGTTTTAATCGATCATTCAAGAACAATGATTTATTCCTAATTTAGGTCATCTCGTAAACGATTTTGAATAGACCGAACCATCTGAAATCTTGGGATTAGGGAACTTTTCTGCACTCCATCTGATCAGAGCAATTTTAGATTACAGGACATTCTGCACTACCACGTTTTACAAATTTACTGGTGATAAGATCCTATCGGAATCGAACACTGTTTGGGATCTCTAATAATCAAGTGACACAGAAAGCTCTTCACTTATCAGGCTAACGGAAAGAACATATTTTGCTGCAGTAAGTATTAGGTCCAAACGAGTTACAAAATACTAATGACCTAGACGTCCAGGGATGCTAGAAAAGAAGTGATTGGCAGTATGACTGGTTAGAAATACTCTACTTACGGTGACGGTGTTGTATCGGGGGCACAATAACACCTACTTCGGGCCGGTTAATTATAATTAACCGGCCTATGCTTAGGTCTGACAGTCTGACTAAGTCCCACGGAGTACGTGTGGCTAGGACTCTGAAGAGTTGGACGAAATTCCGTTTAGCGTCAGATTTCAAAGGGTGTGCCGCAGTCTATTGGTAAAATTGCCCGAAGGCTGAGAGTTTTGTCTCACGTAGATGCTTAGCGAGTCGCGGATGAATGCCGACGCTACCTCACGTCCCTCTCCTATCGAATGCCAACACCTCGAAGCCAGACGGGACCGTACTTTGGGGCGTTACCGTTTTAGGATGGGCTTGGTACAAACCTCCATGAGGTCTACGCGAACCCTTAATGGCTCTGAAGTTCGAAAATCAAGCAAGCGTAGTTCGTACCCTGTTTCAATTGAGGACAAACAGAGGGTTCATCTATTCCTACCTAAAAATACTGAGGAAAATCTTGATTTACGAGAAAATATTGTCTAACATCTCGGTTGGTGGGGTGGGGGTTGCCCGACGTTCGCTCACTCTGTCCGATCGAAGATCGGTCGAGAGTGTTATTGGGTCTGCCGCGTAGCTGCAGATCCAACGGTCTCTCCCGCTGTAGGCGTAGATGGTGCCGACACTACTTTCACTTTTCGCTTCTTTTCATAGTAAAATGCGTAAATATCGGTCTACAGGCTGAAATATCATTCTTTGTCACGCAATATTTCTTTTTTATACTTATCTGCCTCATGGACTCATAACCCTAGCCTAATCTGTGATATGATTCTACTTATCCCAGACCGCTGCCAACATTTGATATGATCCTATGTTGGTATCCCTAACTGGTAGATATATGTATGACAATGCTACGTAATTGGTTGAATATTTCATGCTTTCACTGACTGGCTTCAATTCATGCTATTGAGGTAAGCTGCCGCCACCCGAGTATTAGTCGTCGGGAGCTGTTATACTTCAATGTAATTTCGTTGATCATATTGATCGGTCATTTAATCGTTGAGAAATTACGCCAAGTGTTTAATTTATACGTGAATGATTTTAAATTGATTGAACAACGTTCAGTACTATGGAAGCGGATCAAAAAGAGTTAAGACCTACTGGTTCCGAGGTATTATTTTTCTACGTATACTTTCATCTCATGAACGTCAATTCCATGAATTCGGTAACGAGATTTTCAACACTCGACCGGCTGAGAGATAGGAATATGGGTTGTGACGCACTACCGAGTATTACACGTTTAATGAAAGAAGCGCTATCTAAGTATTACAATACTCTTAGGAATTCTAACAGACCTGGCATTGGCATACGTATGGCAAAAGGAAAGAACACTCTAATGTACCAAGATCTTAATCAGACTAATTAGGACATCTGAATTAATGCATCTGATACATCTCAGATGGAGTAGAAAGCGGCTAAGTAAGAATGATTAACAGGATTACTCAACTGGCGGTGATGAATCGTTAGATGGGCTGTTGATTCTGCCGCGCCCGTAGTGGATTTCAGGGCGGTGGATAAAATATGAGTGGATGCGATTTTGCGCCCGTCCAACTACGTCGCCCGTAAATCGCAGACATGGACTGTCATGAGTCAGATACAGTTATCAACAGGCGTCACATTTGGACATGTACGCGACGAATTATTCAAGAAATGTGCCGCGCTGGTTACAATACATCTCACAAAGTATTTAGGCGGCAAGTGAATGAATCCTTGAGGACGGCAGACCGCCCCTCCTAGAGTCTCGTTCCAGCGCTGGGGCACGAGCCCAGCTAGGGTTAAAATTCATGACGCGCTTATAATGCGTATTTTACCGCACACTGAACATCTGCGTCGTTAACGACTCCTAAATCCTAAAATCAAGCGCAGTTTATATTTTAAGTAAAATATGATAAACAGATGGTTAATCTAGCTAGCATTTTATGGTGACAACACCAAAGAAATCCTTAATTTAGGAGAAATGAAATGTCAACTCTCGGGCGCTTTAAGGGTGAGGTGGGGTGGTGTCTGTTGCGCGTTCTTTGAACGTGGTAGGGCCCAGAGCAACGCTGCGTTGACTCGAGACGTGTTTGAGAGCAAAAACGGTCATCGTGAATTTGATGTCGATATTTTTCTTCCGTCTTTCTCTCGTCGTAGAATGAATACGCCTCTTTCAGGACATATATTATTCTTTTTATAGTGTATTTTTTTTATTATGTGTGCCTCGTAGGATCACAACACCTAGCCTAATCTGGCCTGTAGGTCCCATTTATTTCACTGTAGATCACCTAGCAAACGAACACAGAAACTTTCTGTTTTGATGAAAAATCTTTTTGTTATTGTCCCTTGTAGACCAACTGGATGTAGGTAGCAAATTATTTAAGTCCGAATATTTCAACGTAGTGCAATTACCGTGCTTTAGGTTTCCTCTTATTTCTAATGGGGAGTTTGAGCCGGTATTTTGATGCTTCAGTTTTCCCCCAACAACAAAAAATAAGTTTATCTGCAAATTGGTGGCCGTCAAGAGCATTCAGCTGTTGTCTGTTAGCTGCTCTTTGGAGTTTCTTTCACTATATTGTAGTTTTATCGTAGTTATTATTTAGTTCCTATGAACTGCTTGCTTTTGTTAGTGGCCACTCTTAAGTATTTAGACTTTTTACTCTCTTCCTGTAGATACTGTGCATATTTTATCGTTGTAGCTTTTGACGGTGACACATTTTCTTTTGTACCCCTGAAGAATTTACCCATTTCAGAAATATTATTTAAGAATTAACCCCCACGTATACATTACAGCTTGGAATATATGATTGCATTGCAGGCAGACGAGACTGGGTGGACACCCCTGATGTGTGCCGCGAGCGCCGGTCATGTGGAGGTGGTGCGGCTGCTGGTGGGCCGCGGTGTGGACATCAACGCTCACAATGACGGTGGTCATTCTGCTCTGCAGTATGCTGCTTCTAAAAACCGCCGCGAGGTAGGCATGTTTTTCAAATTAATACTGAATATATTCCTGCAATAAAATGCCTGTAGGGCTTAATGCAAATATACCCACAAGGTTTGGATGTTGATATGCCTGTAAAGTAACCTGCGGATTGATATCCCCGTCGATTCGTGCGTTGAATAGCTTTTTAAAAAAACATGTGATGTGTGCATTTGTCCCCTGTTTTATTGCATCATGATACAGTTTTACAGGCCTTCAATGCATTGATTCCATTGATCGTACCGTAGTAGCGTATACTCTGGAAAATAAGCCACATTAGTCCCATGTGTTGATCGAAGTAGTCTGCAGTGTGTTATTTACGTTTCATGCATGGTGTGTCAGTTCCTTCATCGCCTAGTTAGTCTCTGAAGGGCTAGTATACCACTACTACTGCTTGTCTAGATTAGCTTGTAGGCAATTTTTGCGCGCTTTAAATCAAAGCCCTATAAGTTTCGAGTCTTCTGAGTCGCAAGTCGTATGATTGGCCACCAACGAAGTTTTAAAGCCAGGGCAGGCGTTTCTTGAGTGTTTGCAGCAGATTTTTTATTGAAACCACCCACCACTTTTCCTTTTTATGGTACGTGGATTTACCTGAAACCCACCCGAGTATATTACCATGCCCTCCTCTCCCTTTTAGTATTCATTTTCTAATTATTTTAATTCCACCTTTATCTGGAACCCTTCTGACGTAATCTGTGGTCGTGTTCAGGTGGTGTCTTACTTGCTGTGCGGAGGCGCTGACGTGAACAAGCGCGACAAACGCGGTGCTACAGCGCTCCATCGCGCCGCCTCGCAGGGGCACACTGGCATTGTTGACCTCCTGCTGCAGCACAACCCAACCAACCCAAATCTTCAGGACGCCCAAGGCAACACGCCCCTGTAAGTGGTGTCGTCGTTGATGTTTCCATGACACACTTTCTCTTGTTGATTTTTAGCGTTTAGTTCATAAAACGGATCATATTTACCCATTTGATGTATGTGTGCGTTCTGTAGTGTTATGCACAGGATGTGGGGTAAGTGATGAGCTAAAAATGTAGTGCCATCAGTTTTATTTCAATAGATGCACAATTGAATGAAAAAACGTGAATGTCTATGGGAGTGTGGTGTGAAAATTTTGACACTATTGCTAGAGCTTCTTTATGTCTCGAAGGTGAGTACCTGTTCTCTGCTTTCTTTATAACAATTTTGGGGGTTTGATATTGTGTGGTTGTTGTAATGATACTGGAGACCATACATGGTGATAATATTTATGTGTAATTAATCTTGTTTCTATATCTTCATTAGTGTTTTTGTAATTAGTACAGGTTTGAGTGAATTTTATCCTATTAGATTGGATTAAAAGTTAGTTTAAAGCTCCCAAACCACATGAAATGTGATTCAAAGACAGGTAAAAAAGGGACATTTAATATTATCGTGTTCTAGCTGACGGGGTTGTAATTTGTTGTAATTCTATGCGTTTTTTCTTCAGACATTTTTAAATATTTTCGTCATTCCGATTCTTACCACTGATACCATCTAAGATGAGCTCGAGAGTATTTATATGAGGCCTTCAGAGCTGAACACGCTGATTTGTCATTTTGTTAGGACAAAAATCACGTCAGTTTTTTGTCCTTCCGTGAGCGATTCTAGAAAAACTATTTTATAATATTTGGCCCTACGTTTGGTGAACTTTGGCCTTCCTTACTACCTGCCCACCAAGATATACCTATAAGGGAGTATGGGACAGCATTATCTACAAGATCAAAGAACTGACGCACCGGCGTGTTTAGCTCGCGAGGCCTCGTAGAGATTTAATATATATGTGGTTAGCGCGGAACCGTAAGGCAACAGAATTACACTTGAATATTATTTAAATTGTCTTTTCGTCTTTATGCTTTCGTATATACATATACTCATTGAGCGTGTTAGGTTCACATCTGGGAAATAAGGATTCGACTCCAGTTATGGCAACTTGATTTTTATGAAACTACGGAGTGCTTGCCTTGGAAAAAGAAGTTTAACCTCCCTTCCCTCACTCGTCAATAGTTTTGTGGCATTGAAAACCCAGCCATATATTCAACGTCATCTATGTTGGAATTAATAAAGTTTCTACTTCCTTTTGTCGGTTGCGTCTGCGTAGTCGAAACTACACATTTGCTGTGAAACTCAGAAGTCAGTGATTGGTCTAGTCTTTACAACACTAGGGACCTGGGCATAAAACTGGTTTTCCAAATTTACTGACGATATGATCGGTTTCATGTGCGAAGTATGAACTAAGCTACGACTACTGTGCCCCTGTAG
Source organism: Orchestia grillus (assembly GCA_014899125.1). Taxonomy (NCBI): domain Eukaryota; kingdom Metazoa; phylum Arthropoda; class Malacostraca; order Amphipoda; family Talitridae; genus Orchestia; species Orchestia grillus. Next base: position 4,360 of record VOMN01108633.1, on the reverse strand, counting down.
GATTTGGGAGAGCGAATTGAGCGGATACTGGAAACAAATGCTTATTTTATATACAGGTAATATTGTGGGCTATTTTAAGTCAAGGTTCCGGTTCAAGACGGCTATGGTTTTAATTGCCTACTTCTTATAATGGGACTGACCGACATAGTGTTTCGTATGTTCGTTATTATTTCATAACATGAATGAGAGCAAGTGGACCAGACAGGGCCTGCTTGGTCTAAAATCAATTCTTTCTTGCTGTGTAGAGTTCTGACGACACTCTAATGGTGACGAGTGTTGCCCAGAATTTGCCGCAGAGCTGTGATGCTAACTTCAATGAAAAGTGTGTTCTACTCAAAAAATGGTGCTATGCAAGTAAACTTCGCACTCCTGCGGTTCTTATGGTATTTTTTTGTTTTTTTTTCGGAAATAGGCATGTGCGTGGTGTATTGTTACGTCAACCTACACACTCTTCAGAGGCATACAAGACACTAGGGTTAGGTTTGTCTATCCTGTGCTATGGGGATACGGTTAGGTTACCTCAGCTTTAGCTAGGCCTTTGGGACTTCTATTTTTCGTGCCCACTTCGCTTCTTCAATTTTCATGGCTTCTTCTCTTTGATTATTCTTTATCTGTTCTTCTTCTCCCTTTTAACTTGCCGTTTCTATGCACATGAAATCTTTTGTGGTAGCACATCTGGGCATAGATCACACCTGTGCATAGATAAGTTTTCTTAAGTCCATGCTAAACGGTCCCTTTTCGCTTTCTTTGGATCACAATACATGAGGGAAGAAAGCTTTAAACTAACACATTATACGTAAAATCAAACGTACTAATGATTCATTTTAAAATATAGACTGCTGTATACGTGTAATTTGATGTTTTGGTTTGGCGCTGCAGTCACCTCGCTTGCGAGGAGGAGCGGGCAGAAGCGGCGAAGCTTCTCTTCGACGCCGGCGCAGACGACTCCATCGTCAACAAAGAAGGACGTACGCCTCCGCAGATGATACCAGAGCCGCTTCCCAAGAATCACATTCCAGGTTTGGGTAATTTTTACCCTTCTTAAAAGTTTCATGCTGTGTGGTTTGCAGTGAGCTCTTTTCTTTAAATTTTTGGGAACTATATTTAGTCGGAAAATCGCACTCGTAAGTTGGGCTTGTTGCGACTTACGGAGTCTATCATTTGCTCGAATGCCCTCGTTTCGTGCGCAAATATAATTGAATTATTGAACTTGCGCTACTCGCACTTGAGCTTTGATGAACATTCGTGTGAAAAGGATCTCAGATTAAAATATTCGAAGAGTATTGTCAACACTAATTTTAGAGCAACTGCTGTGAAGTATATATTAGAGATTTAAGGAAGAATTACTACTCGCTGAAGTTGTGTTGCTATGCTTTTGTGACACACAATCGACTAAGCTATGCGCCAATATGCTGAAAATGCCAATTTTCGATTATGTTGTTGCCTAATCTTGAAAATTTAATCTTCTTAAATAAACTTGACATGCATTGCTTCGTATGACTTTGATTCCAGGATGTGAACTTAAATACCTTAGCTCAACTCGCATTTTATTATCATCCATAGTTGTTACATACAGTATCAAACATCTCCTTAAGATCATTAATCAGAATGAGACCTAAAGTACTAGAACGCAGACACGGTTAGAGAAGACCTGAGCTACGATCTTGGAGCAATGGCGCCACTGGCGTCTGCGTCAGCTGGAGCTGAAATTCACACCAACCGTGTTCGACGAGCTAGAATCACATCAAAATTCGTTCACTCACTTCAACGGAGCCCGCAACGACGGACGAATAGAGTAGAAAGTTTAGCCTGAGAGTCACAGGAGGGAGAGCAACAAGAACATGACGTATGTACACCTCATTCAAACTGTGACTGACATCGTCGGACGCACGCACCACTCGGCTACGCAACATCAATCATGCGAGGGCAAGAAAGCCTCTTTGGACACTGGCAGGCGTCACACAATTCCCACAATTCTTTTTTTTTACATTTTCCACGTGCGTCGTGAATAAGCAAAATTAGTCCTCCAATCGCGTACAATCGTCAAATTACTGCTATGGTTCTGGCCCAAAGTGAAGTCCCGCATGAATTGGAATCTACCTGTTCGATTGAAGCTTGATTGTGCAAGTTTCTAATCGAAGTGTTAAATTAGTAATGAGATAAAAGTATCTGATGCAAGACTTATACCGCAACGGTTTTCGGAATTTTAACCGTGGGCTTCCACGGAACTGTAAAAACTCAACTCGTGTGAAATTGTGATAATCGCTTAATGTCATTCGGGTCCAACTCAAAATGATTTGAGACTTCTTTCAAATCGTTTCAATTTTAATGAATTAAAGCATCGATAGAATATTACCTAAAACCTGTCATAAATAATTAACTATGGAGCGCTTAGACTTAGTTATACCCATTAAAGCCCTGACAACTAAGTGATGGAAATTTCATGCCGATGGCTGTGTCGGCACCAGCGGGTTCAAATCCAAATCGTGACTTTAACTTGAACTTAGGCTCCAGTCTAGGTCTCGCACAGCGCGGCCGTTTCTCGCCTCAACACCCACAACCGTAAACAGTCACATGGTACATCCCACGACCATCGCACGGCATCTAAATTTAGTCTATTAAAAGTAGCTCATTTGCAAATGAATGCTAAAATGCAATTAGTTTCCGGAAAGAAACTTGAGACGCTAAGAAAAACAGGAAGTGGAATGTGTTTATTGCTAATAAAATCTGAAAGTAATGCCATAATCCAAAATTCTACAGCAACTCAAAAGGGATATAAACTAGCCGATAATTGAGCTTAGTGCTTAGTGTTGAATGTAGCAACACTTGAGACACAAATGAGAAGAAGACGTCGTTAAGGTATTGTTCCATTCGTAAACGGAATTCGAAATAATTTTACGTCGTTAACAATGACTTCTACTGCACCGAAGATGAGTGGCTCCCTGGAAACTCAGTGGTCGCGGATAAAATGGAGCATAATTTAGAATCGGTTATTAGCGACACGTTAAGGGAACCCTCAATAAACAAACCTCGGGAAAGTTTTGGGTCAAGCGTGACACGGGTCGAATAGGAAGAATCTTTCATCAGTCGACCAGCACAAGAACCTGTATGTTCGTAACAATAGAGAAAGCGCATACAAAAATAGCATCCACACTTCTATTTCGCGATAGCCCACAGTGCTGTACAAACCCTAAAAAAGAAATAATTGGTTCATCACTAGCACTACTAAATGATTAGTTTTTATGGATTTTTCAAGATGTTTTATAAATATAAATACTAATTAAATAACTACTCATCTAGCTTGGCTTTCTTAGCAGCGGGCTCTTCAGGAGCCTCGTTTGGAGGAGCTGTGTCCTGGGATTTACTAATGTTTAGGGTAGAGGACTGGTGAGAAGGGCTCGAGGCGAGTGCAGATGAATCGCTATCAAGGTCGGCTTTGGATGCACCGTTGCTGCCGTTCGTGAGAGCGCTGTCAGGCTCTACCACCACCGAATCGTTGGTGTCTTCGGACATTTGGTTGGCGGGTGATGCCGTATTCACGCTGTTTTCGTCTTCCTCGTCCTCCTTTGGCGGTTGCTGGGGAGACTGCAGGGCGCTGCCACTGCTGCTGCAAGCGCTGCTGGCAACAGAATCGTTCGTATCTTCCTGCACTCCCAACATTTTGTTGGCGTCATCAGAGGAAGGGCGGGCGGCTGTAGCCGACGGTAGAGAATCGTTGGAATCATCTTCAGGTCTCGGTGCGCCGTTACTGGTCACGTTTTCCTTGTTGGCGTTGCTGTCTGCCGAATCTGAACTACTCTCACCGTCTCCCTGCAAAGAAGTTACAATTAAATTTGAAATAGGAATACTCTACAGAATTAACATGTTTAAGCTCTTCCTAAAAGACTATTGCAATGAGCCTCTCAAAAAATATCTAAATGGGTAGAGCAGCGGACACAGAATGGCATCAACGCAATTCGTTAAGTTGAACTTCCTAGTTAACTCCTGACAGAATAAGTTAAAGCAAGGTACGTCAGGTATGCTCAGAGCGAATAAGATCATAATAGACTAGATGGAATAAGAAGTTTTACTGTATGCCAGACCACACACCGTTGCGAACGCTAGGATCATTTTCTGTGCAGGTTTTTCTTTTGTGCGGCACGAGTTTCTTGACAAAACGAGATTGTTAGAAACACTAACATTGCAATTACTACAACACAAGTCCAGGGACATCTAATACCTAAAATCTCAAAACAACAGTAACAATTGTGTACTCTGGTTGCATGTTCCCTACATACATGCTGACAAACACGTTGCGGTAGTGGTGCAAGAACTATATAGTGTTATGAACTTATTATATACCCTGTATTTCTAGGCAGTC
>VOMN01108628.1:0-14088 GCA_014899125.1 Orchestia grillus | reverse complement strand
GTTCTCTGAAGTATTCGAAGCTAACGTTCTCGGTCGTATCTACACCGTGTCTCCTAAGTGCGGTGACTGATTGTTGCTTCATCATGAGAAAGGCCTAGAATCGTATGAAGCTCAGCGTACTGTTGAGGGGAAAATTTTACCTTAATTTACGGTAGCGTGCCGAAGAAGAAGTATAGCGTTTGTGACGATCATTAGTTTCATACCGAGGAGGGTACAGAGAGAACCAGGCCTTCACGAACAACGAGGGATTAATTTGGAGTTATTCTCAAGAATTAGGAATGCCACATTCCCGCGGAGTTATGCGAGAGATACAAAAACTCAACTTCGTTGGATAGACTATCTTGAGGCAGAGCGAGGACTACTTCTTATTAGGTTAGCCTATTGTATGCTATGAGGACTGGCGTCCCTAGGAGCACTGTTAGGTTACCTCAGCTATAGATAGGCCTCCTGGACTTCTATCTCTCACGCCCACTTAGCATCTTTTCATTTTCAAACTTTATTCGGCATCTCATTTTTGTCTTTTATTCTTCTTCTTTCTCAATTTGCTGTTTCTATGCGCTGGGGTTCCTGTGTGGGAAGACACCTTGTGCGTAGATTCCCCGTTCTCTATAGTTGATACTAATTGGTTATTTCTCTTCACACTCTTCGGATCACAGTTCATGTGGGTGTGAAGGTTTAAAGTAATAATATAACTTTTAAACCAACTAGTAATCTTACGTAATGTTTTCTCTCGGCGCCCAGGGTCGACTGGGCCTGAAGATCGCAGCCCTGAAGATATCCAAGTTCGGGTCGAGTGGGCTGCGGGAGGTGGGGTCCTCGTGCCACCTGCCTACCCGCTCGGACCTGCCTCCCCACGCTGTCCCCACCGTCTCCCCCAACCCCCCTCCTCTGGGGGAGGCAGGTACCATTTCTGTATCCCATTCATCTGGGGAAGAGAGCGTCTCAAGCGGCGACGGCGGAAATCGTGCTTGCGATAAGGGCACTGGTGCCAGCGTTCCTAAGTACGGCAGCTGTAGGGGCTGCAGCATTAAGTGCAGCAGCAGTAAGGGCACTGGGAAGCAGTGCAGCAAGTGCAAAAGTCGTGAGATGAAGTGTGGCAGTTGTAAGGGCAGTGAACTAAGGTGCAGCAGTTGTAAGGGCAGTGAACCAAGGTGTAGCAGCTGTAAGGGAAGTCAGAAGAAGTGCAACACCTGTAAAACAGTGTTGCAACGCAACAACTGCAGCAGCTTCAAGAGCAACAAGACGACGTGCAACAGCAGTAGTTGCAGCAAAAGGCCCCAAGTTGAGTGCAGTTGGCCAGGCAAAGTCAAGACGGCCGCAGAGCGCAAGACTTACATCGACGTGCTGCCTACCGCCGCCACCGTCGCGGCTGCTGCCTCCGCTCGTAAAAAGGTGAGCCTTGTAGAGTAGGTGAGCCTTGTAGAGTAGGTGAGCCTTGTAGAGGAGGTGAGCCTTGTAGAGTAGGTGAGCCTTGTAGAGGAGGTGAGCCTTGTAGAAGAGGTGAGCCTTGTAGAGTAGGTGAGCCTTGTAGAAGAGGTGAGGCTTGTAAAGTAGGTGAGCCTTGTAGAGAAGGTGAGCCTTGTAGAGAAGGTGAGCCTTGTAGAGATGGTGAGCCTTGTAGAAGATGTGAGGCTTGTACGAGAGTTCAATTTGAAAATGTGTACTAGGTGCAAAATGTTAGCTGCGTTACTGCATTGTCTTGTTTCAGTGTGCAGGACAGCTCATGTGTATAGACGGTGTGTTGGGTGTGATGTAATCATGAGCTATTAGTCTCGCTGCCTGACGGCACCAGGACCTGGGCAGAATCCCAAGAATGGAGCACTCGGCTCGGTCCTGTTGCCTTGTTCTAGTCTCGCCTTGAAAAGGAGGGGCGGCCTGCTGCAGCGACGGTCCCGAGTCTCCAGTTCTGGTTGGGTCATATTTCGGGATTTCATTTCTCGGGAAGCGGGTTTTTTTTACTCATTGGCTGTTTTTGAAAATTCTCTTGATTGTAGTTATCCATATTCTGAGAGATATATTTTTCTTTTTTATTTAAATTCACGTTAACAGCGTTGTCTGTAAGTGATATTTATGTACATTACACTCGTATATCCCTATGACTTTTAATTGAACTTCCTGGAAACCTACAAGGAGAGTGATTCTCGTCAGTCCATGATTGAGGGAGTTTTCATCTCAGGAGTTCTACGGCATCAATCTCGCCTAAACGGAAAAGCGAAGAATATGCCATGAAAATTGATCACAAAAATCTGTTGTTGATCAGTTTTCTGGGTATGTACATTTTCAAACTTTTGGATAAATTGCCAACCTAGAGAAGCGGTGATGTATTTCTCCTCGCTCACCAAAATGCGGCCGAGATGAGCAGGAGTCCTGGAATGACCCCGCGCGTCCGAGTGCGCGTCAAATTTTAGTGTAGCTTTGATTTTCTTCTGCGGTTTGAGGCGCGAGGAGGTCGGGAGGGAAGGCTGCGTGTCCTGTGACGGGCGAGGGCTGGTCGTCTGAAAGTAAAGTGTATTGTTGGCGGAAGGACGGAGATTTGTTTCTTGTAAGGCAAGGATTAGTTAGTCTTTTGAAAAATTAGGATTTGTCTTCCTTAAAGACAGGGCTTTATCTTGATAATATCGTAAAATAATAAAATCATCTTAATATCGTAAAAATAATAAAATCAAGGATAACTTTTCTGAGTCAAGTGTATTTCTGATAATCAAAACAACTTCTCCGTCTAGGTTTAGACGTGTAAATTTGTAAGTATATGTTAATATGTACAAAGGTCCTAAATTTGTCCAACTCTCATGCTTGTTCTCCTGCGACAGGTACGTGACTTGAGAGCGCTGCCAGTGTGGGCCGCAGCTGATGGGGGTGAGTACCTGTAGTACAGAACTGTACTCCGCACGATATTTCCCAGTGAACGTTGTTCTCATGAGAACCCGTATTTCCAGTCATCATTTCTGAAATGACCATACCACGGTGAGAGATCGTTCATCTCACTGATCTGAGTGTCCGCTTGAAATTTCTGTGCTTCAAAACGCATTGCGTCTGCTTGTGGGTGTCGTGATCGCGAGGTGTGGGGCTCGAGAGTACGCTGCAGGTCAGACGATGATCACTTGGGCAGTGGTGTCCGCTTTGGGGGATACGAAATGTGTATTTTAGAACTCCGTTGTCTGTACAATCAGATCGCTTGTGAACGGCTTCCTTCTTTGTCCAGACGACGAAAGTCCCGATATATTTTTCCTGGCGATGATGAGTTCATTGTTTTAATTACATTTTTGTTGTACTCAACGCATCGGCTCATTGCACTTGACATTCAAAAGATTAATAAACCTTTTCGCTACGTGGGACTGACATCCTTATTCATTGAAAAAATTCACTTGTGGCACATGACCAAGTTTAGCCATGGAAATGGCGCTCGCATGACGCGGGGCATGTGAGATCAGTCCCACGCCACAAAAGGGTTAGTAGAAGTAACGATGGATGATTGTAACGATGATAATGAGTCGCGCCAGCTACAGGAGGAGAACGCGCCGGCCTAAGCCTTAGGGACGTTCTCACTCGGGTAGACGCATCCGTAATTCGGCTGCAATGGCGGTGCACGTGGAGGGAGGTGTTCGTTGCCGCCGCCAGTGGACGCTCTTTGCACGTCGTTATTCACACTTCGTAACCAAATTTTACTTAGGCCGTGTTCCTGGGTTAAAACGGTGATTTCTCATTAGGAAAACTATACCAGAACGTAGTTCATGTAATCTGTCAGGTCGGTCAGTGAACTCCAAAATTTACTTTTCTTTAGTGTAATTCTGACGCTAAATGCAGTACAGGTTTAATGCACGAGCAAGTTTTCATTTGAATGATGCGCATTTTCTATAGTTTTACTATGCAAAGGAATAGGAAATGAGATTAATTGCTAGGGGCAAAAATCGTATCAGACTGTAGGGCAATAGGAACGTTCGAACTATAGTTACTTATTTTCATGCAATTCCTTGCCGTCGTATCGCCATGTGTTGTGAGTATATTTGTGCTCTTGTAGTGCGCGAGGTCGCTGCAATTGTGTTAATACAATTACAACAATGTTGGTCGTAAGTTCAGCATGAGTACAACTGTCAGCTTAATTGCTCTTCATGTTATTATTGTTAATTAATCTATACGGTATGATAATGCAGTGAATTTATGTACATTTTTGTATATTCACGCACTGTAGGGAATGGTGTGAAAGATTCCGGGGTCGAGATTCTCGGGTCCGTATTCCTGGTGAGCGAGGCCGTGTCAGTAATGCTGAAAATTACATTATTTCATGCAAGATTCACCGTGATTTTTTAGCGGCATGGCGACACCAAAAATAATTGTACGTTTCGTTTAGTTAATGTAATTCAGACAACTTATCATCTATTGCCCAAGTTTGTCGTTCGTCTTGAACTGTTGTGAGATTCCTGTAGTGTTTTTGTAGATCGCTGGAGTGCCATCTCTAAAAGACTTACACTTTCATTCAACAGCAAATGCTCTACATTATGGCCCACATCAAATACCTTTTATTGGTGCTAATATCTCAAATGTTCGTTATCAGACGATATTCATAGTCCATATTAAATACTTTTTGTCGACTAATACATCTGATGCTATACTACATTTTTATGCTATACTCGTACATCGGGTTCAATACAGTAAGTTGTTCTACATCAAATATGTTGCAACTTACAAGTTGCACGCGTGAATGGGTGGTGCGCGCCTGTGTTCCTGGAGGCGCTCTCGCGAACTAGTTGCAGGACCTCGACAGGTCTCCCAAAACCTTGGTTTCTCGCCCTTGACATTTAGTCCGGCCGGCCTCCTGGTGCATGGTTGTCTGAATTAATAGGGGAGGTTGTCTCTGTCGCGCGTGGTTGTCTGAATTAATAGGGGAGGTTGTCTCTGTCGCGCCTGGTTGTCAAAATCAATTTTGGTGGCTGTCTTTTGTTCTCATCGAAATTGAATTTTTTATCCTTTAACGATACTTTAGTTTTCAAATTGGAGACAGTTTTTGGGGTATATTAATCCTATAAGTAATATCGCGGTGCATTAATGAAAAATTATTTCATTTTTTATTATAGTTACTTATTATATCAATACTATGCTTCAACAGGAAAAATGTTGCTGATACTCTTTGCACTGTCATACATGTCGTACTTTGTCGATGAAAAATGACGTGCCCAATAAGCGAAATTTTCTGTGTAAATACACTAAATTTGCCTACCAGGAAAAAATCGTCAGTGTAAACCTGCTAAATCCACGTCACTCAAAACTATTTTTATTGTAACGTGTTAAACTCGGCTCACACTCACTGGGTAAAATGGTTAATGTAAACCCAAACCAATTTCCAGTGTCGACGCGCTAAATTCTCCTCGAAATGTCCACTGTAATCAATTGAATTAGCCTCCAATTTTCCAGTGCAAAAGAACTAAATTTGCTTTTCGATTTCTAGTGTAAACTTGTTAACTTTTTAGTGTGGACGCTTTCAATTCGTCTCTGAATTTCCAGTGTCAACTTGATAAATTCGCCATTAAATTTCCAGTGTAAACGCACTCAATTTGCCTGGCCGGAGATACATCCATTTTCTCGCACACATTAGCGCGCTGAGTAGCGTCATCAGAGCATGGCGGCGTATCTTGTCTACGCGCTGCGCCGCCTCGTCATTAGCTGTGGTCTTTGCGGTGGTGCCCGCCCTTCCAGTGTTCTCTTGTCCGGACTGGTCGTGAGCACTTTATTTCAAATTGAATGGAATAGGGCCTCCATGCCGGACAGGGCTTCCTGAACTAAACAGGCTTCCCTGCTTGACAGGTCTACCTGCATATCGGTGTGAGGCCACGCGGGTCAGCTCTAGTGACGTGCGCAGTCTCCATCATTAAGGCTCCATTTTATCACGTAAGCAGTTTGAAAAGTCGTGAATGAGGTTCTTGTTGCCATAAAAATTGTCACTAATTCTGACAAATTTCGTGAATGAGAAAATTGAATTTAGTCACCTATCAATTTATTCGCTCTTTGTAGTCGAGTGCTTCATATCTTCTTCAAACCTCTCGCGTTGGACCTTCTTATCCACACGGACAATTTAAAATCCCTAACCAATTCAAGGTCGAGGTCATCACCATCTGTAGCATAGATACGAGGTGCGGACAGCATCGTCTGAAGCGAAGCATGTCGTCGCTCGCAGCGCTTCTTTTTTGCATGAATGAACGTTAATATTTGCTATGGAAATAGACGTCTAATATACAGTTTACTCCCGCGTCGATCGACTGACCTCATTCCAACAGACTTCAGAACAATTGAGGCGTCTGAAAATTTCCGAATTGCTCGATCTCACTAGTGGGATTTCAAAAATTACGTTTTGATTTTTCTTTTTCCTTCGAGGGAGTAAGCGCTTCAACTTTTTCAAAACATTGTTGCGTAGAAGTCCAAATCATAGGACCTTTTTTCCCCCGATTTAGTCCGTTGTTGCTAGGGTCAGGTCAGGTAGTGAAATATTGTGTCGAAATGTACGTCAACATTCTGAGCGGAAATGTACGTCAGTATTCGTGTGGAATACATCGGTTAATGAGGTCACGGTTCGATTGCGATGAATTTTCTCGGCAGTTGTCTGTGTGTACTGAAGTCGTATTGATTGCAGCCCGCTGACTGGGGTCGGTTTTTAGTCCTTCTCTTCGTTTTGAATGTGTGCGTATCGGGGCTAAACGTTTCTAATTAATCTTTATAGATGCATGGAAAGGAGAAATTTCAATTGGAAGTATATACCAGCTAACAGGATAGTGTTTTTTTTAAATTGCCGACGTGTTGCTGTGGGCTTCTGGTAACTTCGGCAAATTTTCAGATGAAAAAAAGCAATTTGCTATTTTTTCAGATGTGCGAGTTCATCAGGAAATGGTTGGTCTATACCAGTGATTCCCAACATTTTTTTTAGCTATTCCCCCTCGAATCCCCTCTAAAATCCTGATGCCCCTCCCCCCGTATGTGGCGATAGATCCTTTTTTTAAAAGTGAACTTTGTTTCAACTGAAGAAGTTCTTAAAAGCCAATACCTCAGCCCCCTGTAAGGCGTGCTGCTCGCGTGGGGAACCACGTGGTCCACACCGAGACAGGTCGAGGAAGGACGAGTCAAATGGGATTTATTTTACTTCGAAAATCTAACGAGTTGACTCGTCCATCGTTGAGAAATAAAACTTGGGTAGAAACAAAGGAGCTCGTTCTTGCTGGGGTGTGAGTTACTTAGTATAATAATCATTATTCATCTTGAGCCTATAGTTTTCTTCTGGGGTGCTGGATCGTGAATTTTGTTCCATTGATTTGTGTTCTTCACGTTGTTTTCAGTTGAGGTGTTTTTTTTTTATTTCTTTTTCAGTACTTTATCTTATTTAGTGGTGTTCAAAACTCTCTTCTCATTAAGATTTCATTCTTCAATGCTATTTCTTCATTGGTGATGCCCATTAATTTCTTATATTTTTAGTCGTTTTAGAGCAAGGCTGTAAAATACCTTCTTCCTTTGTTTTTTCTCATTAACAACATTTCGCTGTATGGACCACGGACGCGTCGTAGGTTTGGCCTTGTGCCAGTACCCTTCTCGTTTATTGGATTCTTTTGCGAACTATTTACGATCGAGTGCGTGTCGGTTCTTGTCATGCGGGGCTGGTGTTTGCCAAACATTGTTCCCGTGCGGAAGTTTGCTCAGCTTCTCATGCTATTATCAAAGAAAATATCAACTGCAGTCGCACGTCAATTGTTCTGTGCTGCATTTGACCTGCACTCCACTCGGAGAAGTGTATGTGCGTGCACTCCACAGCTCGCGGATGTGCGAAGGGACACCATGCACACAAACCGGCGGCACCCCAGTGTGGCCAGGGCATAGAGGCCCAAACATTTTCAAGATATTCAAGATTTTCAAGGCAACCGGGGATTGGACTTGAATGCTATGCGTCCCTCGTATGAACTCTCACATGTTTGGTCGCTGACGAGAAACCAGTTTCAAACAAATATCCAAGTTTAAATGAAGCGTGCTTCGCATGCTGTTTTCATATTTACCCTCAAAATGCTGGCTTTTAATTCTTTTAATTCTTTTATTCTTGATCTTGCTGAGTGCCTTCAATATTCGTGTCTTATGACTTCATTGCGTAGAGCTGCTTCGAAACTTTCTCTTTTCACGGCTGCTCGAGACGTGTTCTTTAAAGTCTCCTTATAGTCTTACATTTTTGGTTGAAAACGCAATTGATAAGATGTACACGTATTAATTTGACTTGTTCTGAACAATGGTTGTCGACGTTTGTTTGTTCCACTGTGTACAATGGAACAAGTCAAATTCATATTTCTTACCCGCTACTTTTTTAATTAAATGCTGAAACTCTATAGGTCGAGAATTCATGAACATCCTGTATTTTGGAACGCCCTGTGCTGTCAACCTGTCCAAGCGTGCATGCGACGATTATTCAAAGCAATCTCACGAATGGTTTTTACTTGTTACAGTCGGATAGTGACACTAGTCATTAAGCCTGATGACTAAAAATGTTGCAGGCATTGCACGAAATGACACGAATTTATCATCTAATTGACTCAATTTGGCACCGAGTTACTTCCAGGCAGCAATCTACCTGTCTCAATGAAGATTAAAAATGAGTAGTCCGGGGTTATTTGCAATAAAATTTGAGCTAACAATCATCTAAAGTGAACATTTCTACATTTACTTCTTTAAGACACGTAATCATCTCAGCACGCCTTAAACCGGTGTTCATGCGGAAATATTATTCAATTTCAATGAGAACTGTATGTAATATAGGGTTAATAACCGAGAAAAAGCCAGGCAGACTCGCAAGAAGCAGGCGTTAACGAAATGCTATAAAAAACCTGGGACTAATCTTGTCAAGAGACACGCCAGCCGAACAAGGCTATCCGTCACGTGATTAGAGGGGAGCTGTCGCGCTCAATTACCGTGTCGCGCGTCCCCGTCTCAACGCGCGTCCCCGTCTCAACGCGCGTCGTGGTGTAGGTGTGTCACGTAGAAACGACGCCAAGCTAACGTGAATTTACGTGTCTCAAGCGAACTTGAAAAGCTTGAATGCCGCTGCTGCAATGAACGAAAAAATCTGAATTCGTAGTTCAAACCTTGGGATTTTATGAATGAAGGCGAGTAAAGGTTAGGGAAACCCTCTCATTCAGCTATTGATAGAACTCGACTCAACCTTTGTTCTTTCAAAGTCCCTGGATTTGTGTACTAAAATTGACCTAGGTTTATCTTAACCCTTTAACACGTAATTTTTTGTTTACAAAAACATTTTTAGACGTAGTATAGAAAAGAAATTTGGCTATCTATTTTTATCTTGAAATTAATTGAACGTAACAGTAAGAACGTGAGTAATAAAACGCATCTTCTTTATTGCCATTAAGGCACGCTGTTGGGTCAAGACTAGGCTTGTGATCTTGCTTCTAATACAAGTACACTCGTCATACTTGACGCCTACTCTGCTGATACGTGCGTGCTATTGGTATCGTACGACGTGAAATGTACGTAACAACTTGAGAATGGACCGCTTACCTCGTTCCTGTTGCTATGTTCTATTCTTAGCTTGTGTTCGGTTCTCTGAACCCTGAACTATAGAACTATCCTATCGAAGGCCACGGAGACTTTCAGCTTGCTCTAGACGACCGACGTGTCCATTTCTCGAACAGTTGGTGGTGGTGATGGTGTGTCTCCTTGAGACAGAGTTGCAGTTGGAAGGTAACATTGAAATCACTCAAGGTGTCCGGCGCTAATTCTAAATTGCCCGACTCGTTTCAGGAGCGAGACTTTTAGAGGGCATTTGAGCGTTCTTGACGATAGTGACGTCACGCTGGACGCTACTATTATTTAGTAGTTTCAGATCATAGAACGCACGTTGCTTTAGTTAGTTGGCTTACAACAAATCTTTCTGCTTGAGTGTGCGAAACTTGAATAGGTCATGAACTATATAAAAACGGCTGTTTCTAAAATTTGCCTCTGAAGATAGATCGCGGACGTTCATTATTCCTGCAAATTAGAATTACTTCCGTGTTCGTATTTGCCTCACCGCTTCACGCTTACGCCGAGGACGAGGTTGGGCTGTTACTCCGTACTTGATTGAAAAGTGATTCTGTGCTGTAATGACCGTGGTCCAGTACCCGATACGAACATTAGTTCAGCGCGTTGCTCTATGGTAGTTACCTCTGTGGAAGTAATTACCATTGCTGATATAGGCAGGTGGATCGCAGAGCCTGGACTCGGTGTAACATGCTTGGCCCAACAATGCAGAGTGTTGTAAAACAGTGCACGGCTCAACAACCATAATCACAGGCCAGTAAGGTTTACGATTCTGAATATGAGGCGTTATGGATTTCTTGAATTATGAACTGAGACGGTCCTGGAAGCCCTACTGCGCTCCGGAAGGATAATCACCGACAAACACGAGCGGTTGTAAGGCAGTAGAACGTTAGATAGCACCTTTATTGGGCTCCTTACGCGGCAGCGTTGTGGTTGACGCCGTTGGACCCTGCTTTATGGCCCCGGCGCATGCTTGCTCTATTGATTTGGGTGTGTTTGGAGCGCACTTATCTCGTGCATTGTTCCATAATATCGACTAGTTAGCATGGGAGCACTCGTCTATTGGGCTTCCGTGTCTTTTTCTACGGCGGTGTACGCCAGGTTCTGCCGTCGCGTGCGTACACGTTAAATTACACGACTGTGGTCATACCTGCGGTATCTGTGTTGCACTCACGTCCTCGAGCGAGTCCTGCTGTTAGGAATTTTTTTCAAAAGAATTTTATCGGAGTTTTAACTTGGTCGTATACGAGAGCTCTCGCATAATCTTAGGACATGCAAACTGCAAACGAGCGGCGCTCTGAGTGCTTTTGGCTCGAGTTGCCTTTAAACATTGATATTTAGGCTGAATTATTAGCTTAACCCATGCCAACCCAGTGTACTCGTTTGAGGACGGTTTATTTTTTCGAATAGAATAAATGACATTGGAAATAACTACTTTGCAAAAATTACATCAATTATGAATTTATGATCATCTTGTTATTATCATTTATAGCGAATTTGTACGAGAAACAATTTAAAGTTTCATATCATAAAACAATTTACAGAATTAGCTTGTGAAATGTATTATAGAACAAAATCACGCTGTCGAATCTGATTGGAATCCTCAATACAATGGTAGATGTGCATCCTCTGTGCATCAAACGGGCGACCTGAATCGCTCAATAGTGTGTTGCCTATAATGTAACCTAATTTTTACCCTTGTTTTTATCCATTACCCATGGAGTGTAACCCGCTGGGCTACCTAGTGTCATATCCATTTCTTCCATGCCCTGCGGCGCTGTGCCACCCTGTGCTGTGCCACCCTGTGCTGACCACCCTGTGCTGTGCCACCCTGTGCTGTGCTGATGCATAGCGCCCTGGTGGACTGGGGTCCTCTGCCGTCTGAGGGCCGCTTCTAATGAACGATGTACTGCCTGAACTAAAGGCTCCCAAGCTGTTCTTCGCCTTGCACCGCTGAACAAATTCCATGCGAACTGCGCACCTCCTGAAATTTATATTTTTCTCAAATAAATCTTGCGGATTCCGAATAATATTTTATCGAAATGAAGATTATTTCTTTATTCAACCTAGATTACCTGGACTTTCATCGCACCCCCGTTTGGGAACCCCTGTTGAGCGACTGTTTGGTGTTTGGCCTACACAGTCGCTCATACCTTATGCACTGGTGTGCCGCCGATTCACCCCTGGTTTTAACTAAGCATTAGGAATTTAAGATCAAATGCCCTTGGGTATTTTTAATGTCCTTGGTTATTTTTAATGTCCTTCAGGAAAGACTAGTTTTTATCTCATTTCTGCAGATACTTGGAGATGTTTGGGCCTTCACGTCTCGGCCACACTGGGGTGCCGCTGCTTTGTGTGCAGTCAATACTAAATGATCCCTTGTGTTCGCTCTCTTGAGGTCATTTTTATTGGTCGGGAGTTTTAAACACTTATGGAAAAGAATGGTAACGATGATAGTAAAAATAAGAGTAACACAGCCATGGCGTCGACGAAGTTCTTGACTTGCGCTCACTGCCCGGCCGGTCCTGCCGTCGGTACGAAAACGAATTTTGTGATATTTGCTAAACACTTGACGACCGATGAGTGGCTTACGTATAGACGTGCTACTTAACCCGTTACCCTCAGATGGACTCGAGTCCTAGCGCTGGTAATGTGAGAGGGAGGAGACGGGCCGGCGCAGAGCCTAGTTGGCGCTCGTACGGAGTTAGGAGTTGAGTACGTATGCGGTGTGGGAATTTCAAATGTTTTAATATTTGTACGATCTCTGGAGTGAATTTTTCAACGTTCTTGGAATTGTTTAGTTTTCTAAATCGTTTACGATCTCCTTATTTTCATTCTCCGAACTTCTGATATTTACGACCACCGATTTTGTGAGGGTCCACGATTGTTTCACGTTTTTTAAATTTTTATCCTAACGTCGCTATGAAGCGTTTAGGGCAACACAAGTAGGTTAGAGGAGGTCACCAGTGACCCACAGAGTAAACATCCACGTTCCTCTAACATTTCCCGCCCCCACGCATTTGTGTCGGGGGTACTAAACTGAGCCATTCTGCATTCCTATTCTGCGGGTGTCTCTTTATTTTTGACGAACCTCCGTAGAGTTCTCGCCTAAAAACTGGTTTGGAATCCACCGACTCGTCCCCGTGTGACCACGCCACCGCCAGCGTCTGCGCTAAATTGCGAGTATTTCTTACATGATCGTTTGATGCAGCGTGTGGGTTTCTCGGTCGCCATTTTTGTGGTTGCTTCGGAGAGTCCTCGGAGCACGATCAGGAACCAAAACCAGTTCAAGGAACTAACTGGAATTACAAATACATATTTCTTGCATGATTGGTTAATCCAATCGGTAGTTTTTTATTCGCTAATTACTGTGGTTAGATCTGGAGAGTCCTCAGGACACGATCGAGGATGAGAACCAGTTCAGAGACTAACTGCTTTCCGTGTGTCGTGTGCTTGTTCATCGTGCCGAATGCCGTGATTCTGAGGCGCGTGCTAGTGAGTGCTCACTGTGCGGGCCAATATTACTACATCTGTTGGCCAGAGCAGCCACGTAAATCAATGGAATTGTATTGGTCATCCGACTTCCATCGTGGCTGGCGCTCGACAGTTCTGCCTTCCGGCGCCAAAAAAGTGTCGTGGAAGAGAAAATTTCGAGTCGTAACTTGGAGCCCTCAAATGACCGGTGGGTTGGATGACTGTATCGGCCCGAGGTGGTTGTGCCTGTGGGGTGAAGCTTCTTTTTATCACAAAACTTGCCTGCTGCGTCGGCTGAAAATACGTTTTCAAACTAGGAACTAGCTGGTGGACGTGTACATTAGAATGTTGAATGCGAACGTAGTGTTTAAACTTTATAATTTCCTTAATCTCTTTCGCTATCTTAACTCATCTATAGATTTTACACGAATTGCTCTTATAATTCAAGTACGTTAATATAATAGTTCAGGCTTTCGTTAAAATTTGCTAAGTTCCTATAAAAAAGCCTCTGTCATCACACATTTTCCTCTTAGTTACTATAATTCCGTAGCAATAACTAATAATCAATGGAACCCCATCGATCAGTTACTAGTCTTTTTGAAAGATAACTGTCATCAGCGGAACCATCCATCAGCTACTAGGCTACTTGAACCATCCAGAGGTACTAGTGTATTTGACGGAAAATACCTCGTGTTCGCCCTATGTTGCGTAGTGTTGATGACAAATCAGGATGGACTGCAATGACGAGTGTTGCGCAGTGTCTAGGGAGGCTTGTACGTTGGATGGTCTGTACTTTCCTCCGCCCTGGGCTAACCTTTTTTTTTCATTTCGTGTTGCTGACATTCCCGGTTAAATTCCTGTCCTACTGAGCGTGTTAGTTTTTTTTCATGGGTGCTCGACAGCGGCTGTATGTGTGCACATTTTGAGCCTGAGTGAAGCTCACGGTTTTTTGGCAGAGCTCACTGCCAGCACTCCTGCACTGCCAGCACACCTGCACTGCCAGCACACCTGCACTGCCAGCACACCTGCACACCTGCACTGCCTGCACACCTGCACTGCCTG
>VOMN01108623.1:0-22790 GCA_014899125.1 Orchestia grillus | reverse complement strand
GAGTTTGGAATAAACTATTTTTTTTTTCTTTTTTCTTTTAAATAACTTTCAGACCTAAATGAGCAAACTTAATTTTCCATTTGTTACATGGCGTTACCTAAAATAAAGTAGAAATACGTTAGTGTTAAATATAAGCCACCCTAAATTCACTTGAACCCAATTCTATTTATAACTATTTTTGTTAACATTTTTTGACGTAAGGATCGGACAAGACTCCTTGAAAATGTGCTTTGACAATGTGCATGACTACGTTAAATCTATCGCCTTGCGTGTATTGCACGTCTTCAAACGTACTTAGGCCTCCTCATCTTCTGTAGAACCGAATTGCAGAACACAGGAAAACTAAGCCCACTGACATTTTTATCTCGACTTTTCTACTCCCCTCTTATTTTGTGAAGTCACTATGTGTTACAAACGTAACCTTTCACACGAGTTAGCTCGTTCTTTCTCATTCTTTTGATTCGTTGCAAGTATATTTAGAAGTGAAATATTGATTTAGACACTTCTGATGTCACAATTTTTCATTTAAATCAGAATGGAATGGTATATAAAGTCATTCCTAAACAAAATTAGTTGTTTTTATTTAATCACAATAACACTTTTTCATGGTATAACTGCGGTAGTTCAATTTTCATACAAACTTCAGCAATTATGCAGTTTTCATACAAACTTCCGAATTCACACTTGTCAATACTTACTCAATACTGACAAAGGTACTCGTGTACGAAAAGTCGTGATATTTCAGGGTGAATTTCTTTAACCATTCTCTACATAACATTTTAATTTTGTACTGTCATACTTGATTTTATTAATTCTATTATTATCATTTTTAATTTATAATTTTATTTTTTAAATAAATTCTAATACTTAATATGAATTCTATTATTGATTCTATTATCTCATATTGTGTCAGTCGTACATTGTTTGTTTTTATAAACTTTTTCAGTAACTTCAAAATATTATTGCTGCCATTTTTTTCATCTGTGGCTCATAATTTTGAGGAAGTCTGAAGGATCTCCATGATCCAATTTACCCAATTCAGGACGTAAATAATTTTTCACGGATTGAAAACCAAATGAACTAGCTTGGGGTCACTGATGATTACGTTTGGCGACGGATAACCACCCTCAAAAA
This sequence comes from Orchestia grillus, assembly GCA_014899125.1. Taxonomy (NCBI): domain Eukaryota; kingdom Metazoa; phylum Arthropoda; class Malacostraca; order Amphipoda; family Talitridae; genus Orchestia; species Orchestia grillus. The sequence continues at coordinate 21,656 of VOMN01108623.1, read as the reverse complement.
TATTTTTCTCAGTGTTGTACTCATGCATACGTAACAAAATGTTCTCAAGGGACTAGCAACGTTTTCAACAAATAAAAAAATTCCTTAGCGTTGAAAGATAACATATACTTCTATTAATTTTAATATCAGCATTCACTTTGCACATCAGTTTACAGACTTTTTTACACCTTCCTAAGTCTTTAAAGACACTCACTAGTCAATTTTCTTGAGACTACTCCGGAATAAAATTTTGTGATGCCGTAAATCACTGCTTTAAAATTCAGTCCGACATTTCGGCCAGGCCCACCGACTATTATCTGGAATCAAAATGCTCTGTAGAAATAAATCAAATTGTACGATAACTTAATCTGCAATGAAATTCGAAGCAGGTATACAATTGCGCTCTCAAAGCGCAGCGTTGTCCGCATAACAAATCATGTACACAGAGAAATATTTGTACTTATGTTCGATGCAGTAATATAAATTTTAAACCTCAGTGTCTAGAAAATTAATGGGTTCTGAAATAATTGGTATCCGTGAAAGGTGTTTACTTTGCGTGTCCCTGCCTAAAGTCAAAGTGTGCCTCTCGTTTTTTAAGACTCTTTAATTACCAAAGAATACTGTATTTCAAATTATACCTACGATATTTTGAGTGGAAATATATTATTTGAAAATAAATTAAAATAAAATAAACAATTTTTCTAAGAACTTGTAAAACGTTATACATCATTGAGTTAAAAAATTCGTGTCATCATTCTGTGGTACAGCATGAGAGTACGGAACATTTTAAAATTTTACTCTAAAACAGACGCATAATAGAAGTAGGCAATTATATGATCAACTCATTTGAATATAATAAATTGAAATTCGTATATACTCTATTCTATATATACCATCATTTTTCTAATGAGGGTTCGAAATTTGAGAAATAATAATATTGTCCTTGTAAATTAAAAATAACGGTACGTTTCCTAATATAATTCAAGAAAATTTTTTTGGCTGAAACATAAGAGTTGTAGTGGATGCATGTTACACTAACGCTAAGATTACTACGAGAATGTTTATGACCATTAACTAGTAGGAAACCAAATACTGGGACTCAGATGGAATGATAAATTATTTTCTATGCTTTTCTGGTAAGGAAAATGTGTTGCCACTGTTCTCGTACTCTATTATTTACTCGGGTCTGGAAAATCAAGAATATTCGTCATAAATAACGACTCTTAGTGCTACTGATAAGTTAATAACTGTGCTCGTAACTTTACGCTTCGAGTAATTTCTTTGGACTACTAAAGATTTAAAAAATTTTTTATGAAGTATCGTTCCATGTATGTTATAACCTAGCTAACTAACATCTCAAATGAAACACATTAGCCTACGTACCGTGCGGTAGGTATCTATAATGACAGTCTATTTTTGCGTCTCAATTCTTTGCCTGTTGTCACCAAACGTTTTTTATTCGCTAGTAATATTTTGCTAATTACTTCTTAATTTTTTTTACTTATTTGATACTCTATCTTGACTAAATGCAAGGCAACTGCATGAAATTATGATTATAATACGTCAATGGTCATTGTCGCCAGTTCTCTCTGTTTTGGTACAGTACCTGAAGTAATTTATTTACAAATTACATTTAGCTAGAGCCAAAAATGATAAATCTATGGTCTGCTTGTCGTGGCAAATGACAGTATAGAATTCCCCCCATAGGACTCCACAGTGCTGCCTTAAGCTAAACATCTTGCCAACTAATGGTGAGAAAATGGATTCTCCAACGCTCGTCAGGCCATGATTTCTATTCAGTACAGAACGCTTAGCTTGAGGGAGTTGAAAAAAGTCAATGACATTCGTACAGATACGCTTGTCCTATTTTCACGACGTCGTCTGTGACTCCATAATGTTCGTACTTGCACTCGTTGTAGTTAGATGTTCTAGAAATTTTGTGGTGAAATAATAAGCGCATTGATTTTGTATTTGAGTAGGTAGCTGTGGCGAGAAAGCCAAGGTAGATAAACGTCGCCTTTTGATAGTTGCGTCTAAGTGTAGTGGTGAAATTTGAGTTTAAATCTAGGTGAGTCTGGCAAGAACAAATCTCCATCATACCTCGTCCCCTCAGGTGGGAGTACTTAATGGAAAATTTGACTGTTTGTATCATGTGCTCTATTGCTCGGATAATGTCGTTAAACACTTTATTTACCCGAATTTGATTTTGTGAAATGGTCTGGCGTATTTCGACCCATAAAACATCTTTCAATAATTGCCATATAATATCACCATGACACTGCTACACTGTGAATTTTGTCATCAAAATTTTTTCAGATCTGCTTCAGTTTCATACAACCGAAAGCGTCACTTGAAAAATGGACCTAAAGAAAAAGTCAAGCAGTCAGGGCCTATATCCTAGCCTTAAGTGTACCAGAAGCAGACTTCTCATGTACATCAGCTTGACGCATGATTGTGCTTCTGTTCAAGTATAGATTTGCACAGTAAGTCATAACAGTGATACTGGACTCGACTGCGAAGGGATCGCACCCGCTCGGTTGTGCTAGGACGGCACTCTAGGGCAGGACGAGAGAGGTCTAGTGACGGCATGAAGTTAGTTGTAAGCGTATTACGTCGATGGACACATTGCATTTGGGGACGAGTTTTTTGGGTCTAGATGCATTTGCTCTAGCTAAAATCGTTTTATTTGATACCTTCACTTAACCTCGTTTAGTGGCTTCGCTTCATCTCAACAGCTGAAGACATTTCTCTTGAAGAGAACTTCGTAAGTGACTCACTGCCAGCCTGTGAGGTGCATGTATGCCTGATCCATCTGAATGATCCGCATAGCCATGTTAGTTATTGAGCCCTTAAATGTATTTGCTGCTCCATCTTTAAGATAGAACCCCCCCGTAGTTTAAATATATAATTTAATTCATTCATGTTTAGGCTGTTTATTGACTACATATTTTGTTTTCGTTCGGCGACAAATATCACCCTAGGGACAGAAGTGGGATAGCTGCGAAATTGAAAATGTTTAATTCCTCTGTTTACCAATTTCTGTCATTTATTTATCTGTAGGTTTCCTTGTCTTTGCGAAATATTCGTCCCGTAATTGAGTTGCTAATGGTCATGCTTTTGAGTATAGGAAAAATAAAACTTTACTTATTCCCATTTGCAAGAGGCGTTCGCGTTGTTCCACTCTCTGGGATCAAGCGACGAAGATAACAAAATATCTTTGAAATGTAGATTCAAGATAGAGGAGGCTACAGTCCTAGGTCGAGTTTGAAGTCTAATGTTAAAGAATTAAAGGGAAAAAGTGCACATGCAAAAACATACGTTGGTAAGCTTTATGTATCCAGCACCAACATTCATATGTTCACAAAACAGATCCGCCAACGTCTCACGACCCTGTCTGCTTTATAGTTGAGCACAAAAGTATGACGGTCCAGAATAGCCTCTTGTTCCCACCGCATGGTGTGGCCGTTCATGTCCATACTTTAGAAATTTTGCACAAGTTGCCCCGACGGTTGATGGCTCGTTCGTGTTCCGGTATTGGCTTCTCCATTTCTTTTCCCGTTTCCCCTATGTAGGTACTTTGGCAGTCCCCACATGGTATTTCATATACGACGCCGGTATTTGCCATATTTGGTAGCTTGTCTTTTACTTTGCTCAAGACGTTACGTAGGGTATTATATGGTTTATTTGCTAATTTCCTTCCATATGGGCGTAAGATTCTGGAACATCTTTCTGATACTCCTTTGATGTAGGGAATGCTAATGAAATGCCCTTTAGTGTCCGGCGTTCATTCTTGACGAGTTTCGACTTGGAGGCACGTTGAATTGATTGTTTGTTTCTCATAACCATTTTTTATAAGATCATGCATAATTTTTGTCATTTCCTCTTTGATGCTTTTATTGTTACCTCAAATATTTTTATTTCTCCCGCTCTGTAGACAAAAAGACTCTCTTCACTTCATCACACTCTCACCGCCATATTTACAGTGGGTTTAGCCACTGTGAGCCTGGTTTGTTTTCAGTTCTTGTTTTCCTCCATCCACTGGTGCGCATGATGCATTTTCTTCCCAAAAGCTCGATTTTTGTTTTATCTGACGAAATTAACTTCTTTCAGAACTGCTCTGACTCATTTTTATACTTTTCCGTACAATTAGAACGTTCCAATGTGCTTGTGAGTTTAATAACGGCGTCATTCTACATGACCATGACCTTCAATTCAGGCTTGTAAGACGCAATTATTTTTTTTGTTGTGCACTTACTTGATACCAAGGTTCTTTACGTCATGTTAGATTTGGTGACTAGTGGAAAAACTATTTTGCTTGATATTTTAGGCTAAGATCGTTCAGCACTCGTGTTTTATCATACTCACATGGTAACCACTTCTTTGAACGTTCGTTGTAGGTCGAAACGTCAAGCTACACGTTACTTCTTTCAAAAAAATGACTCTACTGCGCTTACGAGCAAAGTCATTCATACGCCAATCTTTACGGACTCCATGCGTACTTTATGATGCTTCATAATCATTTTCAGCATATGGTGAGATAATTGTTTTGTTTCAGCCATCGTCGCATATTTTGCACTGCACAACGCTATCACAGCAGTCGAAAATTACAGACAGAAAATGATGCATTCCTGTGATTTCTTGCAGTGTAAGGTCATATGAATACAAAAAACAACATCGTAAAATACTTATTTTAGCATAATATTTGAAATTGATGTTAAATACTTTGGCGTAGGGTGATTTATTAAAGCAGTAGAAGAAATGGGTTAGGGTACACTACTTTTCAATTTTGTTCTGTGTATAGATAGACGGTGTCCTTTGAAATTCATCAACCAAATCTCATTCGAAACAAATATCCATTATTTGAGAAACAACAAAAAATCTTGCATACCATATACTTTTGCTACCTGCTGTGTACCCCTCAGAATTTTCCCAGTTTGGCAAAAGCTGAGACTGACATTTGTGAAATTCTTGAAGCACTGTTTGATTAATTGCAAACGCGAAATTTTCTCCAATAGCTTAAAATTTATGCGTTACCTAATATTGCTTTATTTTTCCAGAGCTTCCATTTCAGGCATTGAAAATGGTGTAGCTGTTTCTCTTCCTGACACCTATAGTCTTAATCAGCTTAAGTTAATTTAAAAATATCTGATTTAGCCAACGCCGTTTTCACTATGGAAAACAGAAACGTGACTGAATCTTCTGTAGTTGCTACTTCAAGCCAAGACATCCATGGACCGTCTGGAGCAAAATCGTCGGCAGTTCTCCAGTCGCCCTCATCACAGGATGACTTGAACGTTGTACTCAGTAGGGCTTTGGTGGCTGAGCGAGTGGTGCCCTCCAGGTTCTCCTCTAACTATCAAACAATGTCGTCTGTGCCCATCATGACAAATAAAATTCTGACAGGGACGATGATCATGACAGATCCAAACGCCATGACTCATATGACAATGTTTGGTGATTACAAATTGGAAAGTAAATCTCTAATTCCACCAAGTATGATGCATGTTAGACCAATGTACGGAGATATCAAAAGTATTCAGGGTAGGGCCATTCTTGGCGATCAGATTTGCACAGTACAACCAATGGTAACTGAAGGCTTAACTTCTTCTGGAAGACTTATCACACCTCAACTGATGCCTCCAAAAACTTCTCTGATCAAAGATGACATGATGACCGGTATTACCATGATCAGCGGGAAACCTCTTTCAGGGAGAGTTATGGTTGGGGATGCTCGGGCGGTGACAACCAGAGTTGTGACATCGGACAAAATGAGTCCTTCTAAGACTGTAAGCAGTGACCGAATTTCTCACAGTCGACCTCCTGAAGAACGAACTACGCCAGGATCGAAAACTGTCGGATCTCCTGCCATTCCAAAATCAAACATTCTCAATGATAAGCATCCCCCGTCTAAACTCAGCCAAATCGACAGGATGACGGCGTCTCGAATTACTGGAGAGCCATCGCCGACACCGCCGGCTAAAGTTGAGAAGAAAAATCACGCTGCTAACAAAAGCTCTTCAAAGAATTTTCTACAAGAAAAGGGATGCAAGATTCAAATCACAGAAAAGCACCCTTTTCAAAAAAGTGATGCTTTAGATAAAATTAATCTCTCTGAACATGTGTCCAGTACACATTCAGAATTCATGTTCGGCGAAAATCTTAGCTTTGGTTGTGAAAATAATGGAGCTTCTAAACTAAATTCTATGACGCTAGATCGAACAAAATCACCCGGCCAAAGCTCGTCTGTAGACGTTAAAATGTCGCCAAATAAGATCGCATCTCCTGGTGAGAGGTCCATCCATCGAACTATTCTGGGGGACAATAATCTAACGTTTTCTGAGAGCGGCAGCTCCAATGGCTTAGCTTTCACTGCTGAGAAAAAAAATAATAACAGAGTTGTTTCTGGGAAACATGTGGTTCATTGGTTCAGACGAGGCCTGAGACTGCACGACAATCCTGCTTTACGAGACGCAATAGTAAACTGTGAAACATTTCGGTGCATCTACATACTAGATCCGTGGTTCGCGGGATCTTCCAACGTCGGAGTTAACAAATGGAGGTAAGCTTACAAATGATATGTTTTATTCATTTTTTTGTTTATTTGAATCGAAGGAGCTTACTAGCAATATGAAATTTGTAAGTGAAACAATTATTCTGTACGTAAAAATTGAATTCATAAATTTTACTTGTATTCAATTGTCAAATACAATTAAGAGTAAATGTTCTGATCCGTTCGGTTACATTTTTGCAAGAAAATAATTTTTTCGTAACGTTAATCAACGATGAATAAAATATAATTAGTACTTAAAACAATGTCACTAGTCTACGATGGGTCAAATTGACCTCTAACGTATTCCTCTCTAAATCTTCATGCTCTCTACCGCTTCACACTTACGGAAGGAAAAGGCTATGGGCAAAATCGCAAAATTTCGAAAACCTGTCACATCTTTCCTGTTTCTTTACAATCTCCATTGATTTCTGTCTCTATTATTTATTGTCCCTTCAGTTATATTCATCCGTTGAACCTCGCTCTTCGTGTAAGATATCGTTCTTTAATTTTTAACTTCATTAAATTTTTATCAAGACTAATCTTACTTTTTTAATTCGTTCAAAATGCATTCTTGCTCTTCAGCTCACAGTACTATAATCTAGAAGTGAAGTGCCATCATAATGATATGCTCATAATTTGACGAGAAGGCTTTCTGAACGAATTCAGTTGGATCATGGTTCCGCTGACTGTATAGAAGATGTTAGAGAGAGACATCGATTTTTTACACCATCCCACTCGGTCAGAGCTAAAGAGAGCTGGTAAGGCGTAAGAAGAAGGTGCTAGCGTAAGGTCATATGAATTGGACCAGATTGTGATAGATTTTTCTAATGAGTGGCTTAGAGTCGAGTTTTCGGAATTTGGGTCTTATACAAGTAAAATACATGGGTAGATGTAGAGAAAAAATGGGTTCAAGAAATATGAACTAAGAATGCGAGAGAACCAACAGGAAACGAAATTAGGACAATTGATTATAAAAGAGCGGACTAGTCCTTCGAGACGGAGTGATTAACGAAGCAGCCGGAGTGGTAAAGAACTTGATTGTTCACCTTAGATAAACCCTAATTCTAAACTTTGCTCTTTGGGTAGTGGAATTTTCATTATATACGAAGATTCGAGCACCGGAGAAGTTTAATCAATTTTTTAGCTATTGTTTAGCTGCCTCATCAACGAGTGCCTAAGTAATATTTTGCATCAAAATAAGGTGGGAATAATTTGCGTATCGTGTACATTAAAGTGATATAAAATGTTTTATTTCAATTTCCTAAAAATAACTCAAAGGCATTTAGAGACATTTCAGTTCAATGTCTCATATCTAACTGCAGTGAAAAAAAATGAGGGAATCATTAGGATTTCCTTAATTTGAATTTATTATTAGTTTCAGTGAATCTTTGGAGCCGTTAGAGACCGATTACTCGATCATTAACAAAAAATTCTACTTATATTCTTCTCAAAAACCTATGAACTTTGCATGACAAGTAAGCCGGACTCAACACATCGGAAACTCCAGTCAGTTTTCAATGTCAGGTAATAAGTTGCTCTTTAGGCATCGAAGTATTTGGTAAAGAATCAGCATTTGGAGTCATAAAGCTCCAGAGTTACCAGGAATTGAACTCTCAAGCAGCAATGGTAAAAAAATTATTTTGTGAAAGTAGGCCAGAATTACAATGACAACCATTATTTTTAAGGCACATTGTGCTCTCCTCAAGGTTCCTTCTGCAGTGTCTGGAGGATGTGGACAACTCTCTGCGCAACCTCAACTCGCGGCTCTTCGTTGTGAGAGGTCAACCCGCCAATGCGCTTCCGCAGCTCTTCAAAGTAAGTGTGCCTTGAACTCCATATTTCAAGCTTGTGCATCATTGCTGCTTCCTCAAGAACATCGTAGAAACGGTACATCACATAAAGAACATTTTCTCCTTGATAGTGAATATGTACTCACCGGTTAGAACTCTATACTGTGATTCTTCGTATTTTAATCACTCAGTTACTGATCCTTAATTCCTAACTGATAGTACACAGTTCACTTTGTTAGCCAAAGACGTCATACTATATCAAACAATAACGTACAGAAAGCTCGTTTAGTTCTGAGTTTCTTATGCCAGTTTATAGAAGCGTCCATCTCCTACTGCCTTACGTAACACTCACGTTTCCTAACTCGGCAGAATGTAGTTCGACCTTTCGCTCTGCAATGCGTTTTGCTTGACTAGAGAATTTTATTTAAATTTGGCGCGAAACACATGAGGTAACTTGTGGTTAGCGCCCCTCTCAATGTGAAACCCTTGTTTCTCCTTCAAGTCTTGTTACGTAGATTTGGTATGTAGTTCAATACTTTATGAATATGTTTGGTCTGCAAGTGCTGGATATCGCGGTCTCCTCTCATAAAATCTGTTCTCGAACCGATCTGAGCTGTCACCACAGACTTGGGTTTGCTTCGTAGCCTCACAGCATTTATTGCCTTGTATTGCTTGAGGTCCACGCATTGCATCAAGTGTACACCTCCTTCGTAGCTGGGAGAATTTCCGTTTCATACACCAGGATATTCAAGCGTGGGAATTAAGTTGACAAATAATGCAGTCTTTTGTGTGTTAGTAAATTTTACTATCATGTATTTTTCTTTTATTATTTTTATCTATGTTTCCTCAAATACATCACACGTTGTGACAAGGAATACTTTGTGTTTTGTTGATTTTTAGATGAAATTTTCAGTATTTGCAATACAGCTTGGCACATCAGAAAGCCAAGGATAATACATTAATTGATACAACTTTTTAAATACTGAGTGAATCATTTTGAAAATTGATAGGAATATTACCCTTAGTCGGAACTTTCTGAGAATTGAAGCACATTTTAATTTTATTTCTTATACCGAAAAATATTTTCAAAAACTAAACTTACAATAAAGCGTGACACGCAGTTAATATTCATGGTTGTGTCATGGGCTACTTCGGATACCCTCAATACTTCGAGCTGAAAGTCCTTATCTCTGTATTCTGACGATTAGGATAATCTGATCGTCTGTTCATTTTTTCGTGCTGTAAAGTCTTCTATGATTCACATAATTTGTGTAATGATCAAAGGAAATTTTTTATCTCTGCACATTTCCATTGTAGTCCTAGATGTCATCAAGTTTCGTAGCAGCAGCCTGAGACACATATCAAAATTGAAGTGTTCAGACATTTTAAGACATCTTAAGTTAAGTTAAGACATCTTAAGTCAGACTTCATGAAGACATATTGGTGTTCAGGAATGGAACACGACGGTTCTGAGTTTTGAGGAAGACCCTGAGCCCTTCGGTCGTGCGAGAGATGCCAGCATCATCGGCATCGCGCAGGAGATGGGCATCGAAGTCATCGTACGCACTTCACACACGCTCTACGAACTCGACAAGTGAGCCATGTTCGTCACGCTCTTGTGTCGAGCTCAACGGTATTCCTCGAATAATAATGATGATGTCAATATTTCTTCCGTTACCCTACAACAATCTCAAATGTGGTAATACATTAGAGAACATAAGAAGCTATGTTCTAAAAAATAGGCTGAACGAAAATATAGTAACTGTTATGATATCATGAAATTTTACAAAAGTACTCAGACACTATTACGAATACATTTGTACCTTCAATTTAAAGCATAAGTTTGCGGCCGTCGGTCTCTTAATGTACGAATATTGAAACAGTAATGTATTTACAGGATCATAAAGAAAAAAGGCGGTAAGCCTCCGCTGACGTATAAGACGTTCCAGAACATCCTGGCGATGATGGACCCGCCTCCGCCGCCCGTGGCTCCCATAGAAGCCAGCGACCTAAAGCACGCGTACACTCCGTGGCAGCACGACCACGATGACAAGTATGGAGTGCCCAACCTCGAGCATCTGGGTGAGACGTTGTACTGGCTTCCACGTTACGTATTTTACCATTCTCTTCTTAGTGTTCATTTTACACGCTTCATTCCAAATTTTGATTTTCCTCGTAAAATTCAATATATTTCTTCAAAGTAACAGTCTGTGCACCAGTACTTTTTGCACATTTAGGAGTACTGGACAGGTGTTCCTAGCCTTACATAACTGACAAGTATCAAAACGTGGTCACTCCAGTTCCTGAAGTATATTATAAATTTGAGGAGCAAATCTGAGAATACATCAGTGCTTCCACCATGATGTTCAGGTTGTGTCGATATCTGCAGAGTCTTATTCGTTCGTGAATGGTTTTAAGCTCGTGCCTTATTCATTTTGTAGCGGAAAGTCTTGAAATGCTTCTTCAACAGTCGCCGCATTGAAATCTGACTTACCTTCAACTCTGCGACTTATTTTCTAGCAGAGGGACGAGGATTTTTCCTCAACTAATCTCGCTTGTTTTTGATGAGTCGCCGTGTCCGAATGGACCACTTTCTGCCTTAGGCCTTGCCAACTATAGGTTTATACAGTTTCTTTCACCGTTTTTAAACCTTACCTGCCGTTTCACAACGAACAATTAATATTTTTTGCGTTGGACGAATTTCTCCTACCTTTCTTTCAGGGAAGGATACGATAGCATTTCAAACAACTGTAATTAAACAACTTAGTCATTCAAATAATATAAGCCTGAAATGAAAGGATTAATTTATTAGTTAACTTAAAGCTCCCTACCTACATAAAATCCAATCCAAAGAGAGTGGAAAAAGGTACAATTTGTACGGACTGTAGAAAACGAAGAATCTGTGCTCAAGCCGTGGTCCCACGAAAAATTTGCAGCTCATTGAAACAGCAAGCTAAGAATGAAGACGAAGAAAAGACAAAGCAAAAATGGCAAAAAAAGATCTGAAAATTGAAGTAAACATAATGGCACAAAAAATAGAAATCCCGAAGGCCTATCTATGATTGAGGAGGCCTAACAAGGGCTTTAGGGGACGCCAGTCCTCCCTGCATACGACAGATAAACTTAATTAACCTAACTGTGTCGATTTTCCTATGAACACTGAAGGGCCGGAAATGAAACATAAATATCATTAGCCTTTAAGATGAACTATAAGGTAATTACATTTTACTGATATTGAGAACTTTTTTTGAGTCTTAAAATTACGTTACTTCTCGCACACCAAGTACATATTAAAAAATAATTCACAACCACAGTGCGACTAGGTTCTGGAGCATATGCATGTTGCCATTCATAAACATGATCGTGTTTAAGTATTTCTTTGACAATAAATTCCTCTTGGCTCTGTAGATATCCTTTCCAAAGGAAAACAAGCGCCGCGGCGCTGGACTGCGTTGCTTGGGTTGTCAGACAGAAAGACACATGTTGAGCACGCTCGTGATACGATTGACGGTGGCAAGTAGCTTTGCTCGGCTCTAAATTATAATCAACAAACGAAAATATCGAGTATTGCTAGATTATAGCAAAAGATATTACGATACCAATAAATCGATAACGTTTTTGTTGGATAACATGTAACCCGATATCGTTCCCGCGATGTCCACCACTAGAAGCATCGATGATTAATATTTTTCTGTTTTTTACTTTTTTACACTACAATTGTGGTGCATTGAAGTAAAAAGATTGTAGTTTCATATTTTTTCTTATTTTCTAACATACATTGTGGAGCAAAATGTTTCAGAAGAGTATACGCATAGAAGCACACGTTAAATATAATGATTGGAAATTAGGTACACTTCAACTTTAAAAAAATGGACTATTGTAACAAATTTATACGGAATATAAAACTGATTGCATAAAAATATTAGTAGCAGATGGCAATCGTGAAGAAAATTACGAAGATATTCTAACAGGATATTGAAGAAAAATATTTTGAAGTCCCTGCAGATGACGACAAGTAGGATAAAAATAATTCTGAAAGATACGCCTGCAGCTCCAATGAATGAAAAATTCTCAAAATTTAAAAGAGAGCTTACATTAGCTGTGCAAAAAGGTCAACGTGGCCTATTTTCTACATTCAAATAATATATGCACTGGAATATAAGAAATACGGAGCCCGACAGAATGCCAAACTACGGAAAATAATTACTAAAACTATTGTGATGACGGCGCCGAGGAAAGGAAAAATTAGTAATGGTTATAAAAAATTAAGGTTTATTGCAAAACTTGTTCTGATGCTGAAATTATGTTCTACAAGAATGAAAATTCCTTTAGACACAAACTTAAAAAAAAATTCGAAAAAAACTTAAAAAAAAAACTCACGTACATTCAATTCGACCTTCGCTTATCGGTAAGTTAATTTTTTAGATTTTTCTTGGCGCGGTGTATGGTGTTTTTCAGGTTGATGACAATGTTTACATCAATATGTGTCTTGAGCTGGGGAAATTTCCTTGGTTTAGTCTATGCACAAAACTCTGCAGATGTCTTCTTGAAAAATAGTCATGACTTTTACGTTATGACTATTTTCAGACGGGCGCGGCCAATCGATGTAAGCATTCCTAGAAATAATTCGTTCCCCAAACAAATATCTCACCGCTGCAACTATCTGTTTGGCAGTATATGACGTGGCTCCATCTTCTGGAAACCAGGATACTGAAAGTAAAAATTTGCAAATCATTGGGACCTTGGAGTAAAAAATATCGCTACCACATCGGAATAACGTTGCGACGTCAAATGTCGCATAAAGTTGAGGCTTTACAGACCATTTACTAGAAGACACGTTCTGCCAAAAATGGCGGGACAAATTATCCTAATTTTTTATGATGCCCTTTTATTTACGGCTTGTCTGACTTGAAATATTGTTATTTGCAGTATCACTGATACGGACCGTCCTCTTTGACAGTCTCGCTGATTAGTTAGAAATACAGGCCTGGGAATTTTCTCTTACCTAAATCCTTACGAGCTAACAAAAAGAAGGAAGGACCGAGCAAGAAAGCAACACTGGGATATTATTATTTAGTAGGATTACCTCATTTATGTAATTTATACCGTTATTTAAGTCCTAGATATCATTCACTCGTTGAGACTATTTTTATTGGAACACCTGGAAAGTTTTGAGCTATACCAACAAACTCAATTTATATATTTAAGAAAATATCGGCAGCACCAGGAGAAAACATTGCGCCACGTTATGCAAAATCTTCAAAATTGACTAGCTGTTTATAAACGAGGCAATGGACAGCTCTTAACTAAAGTAAATGTTAATAACGTACCACAAATGAAATTTTCACTTTGTACAACATATTTTCAGCAATAAATAAGGCTTTAAAGATTCCTTTACCTATTTTTAATTCTTTTAAATTTCACAGTTTCTCCGATCTACTAAGTATTTTTGTACCTTTTATACTATAACTTATTTCTAGATTACGCTATAACTAGAAATTTCTCTCTGTTGCAACGTGGGCTCTTATATTCGAACTTTTGTTGGTCAAAACTTGTATGATCACCACTGAAGAGCGACGAGGTTTCCAAAACTAGCATACTTCTTCGGAGAAACTTGAGCCCCTCCGAATAATGCAAACCTGGGAAAGACTTGAACATTTTTGAATTGAAAGTGATAACTCCTGTGTTTCGGTTCACTTAAAATTTCTGTGAAAATTATGGTGTAAAATAAGCTGTGTCAATGTTGCTTAGAGCTACGGCACAAAATTGGCAGTCGAAAATGAATAGAAATATTCGAAGTAGAACAGACGTTCATAGCAGGCATAAATATCCTTGCTTTATTGGTACCAAGAGAAGTAGATATTTTCATATTTTGAGATACTCGTACAGCGTAACTCTCAGCAGTGCTATTGCCACATGAGATGATTTATGGAATTACTCCACCGATGGCACTAATAGCTGCTGTGATGTCCATCGGCATGGCACAAATTTCTCTTCTTGCCAGTTCGTATTAGAGAAGATTCTTCATAGATTCATTAGAAGATTCATCTTACTATGGAATCGACGGTTTTATGTACAACGAAGCTTAAAGAACTCAAATGTTTTAACGTGAATTGGACAATATGATAATTAGTAAAGTGTTTGAAGCTTTTTCATATTTCAATAAGAATTGCGTCCTGAAAAAAATAGCATTCGTGTTTTCTTGCTGATTACTTACAATTTAAAAAAAAAGAGTTCTTCTGTCCAGCTTAAAACTTCTTGATCTGACTTGGTTTTACCCCCTTAACACGAGTTTGTTCTGTACTACGCAGGTTTTGAGACGGAGCACTTGCCTCCAGCGGTGTGGAAGGGCGGGGAGACGGAGGCGCTGTCCCGCCTCAAGCACCACCTCGAGAGGAAGGCATGGGTCGCCTCGTTCGGCCGTCCCAAGATGACCCCACAATCGCTGTTCGCTTGTCCCACGGGGCTCTCCCCGTACCTCCGCTTCGGCTGTCTCTCCGCCAGAAAGTTTTACACGGAGCTCAACGTGCTCTACACCAAGGTATTCATCCAGTCTCACCCTTAGTTTAGCAATTCGATGATGACTGCATGTTTCTTCATTATTTCTTCTCAAGGTAATAGCTTGACCAATAGTTTTTGTAGACACCAATATCGCTCCATGAAGCTCCATTTTGGATCGTGGATGTGTCGTTTAATTGCTTCATATCATGAGTTTTTTGCGACGGATAGAAAGGTGTTGACTTATGTCGTAGCGACTTGCATTTCAATTTTACTCTAATTGGTTATCTATTGAATTGAACGTTTACCATATAGTTTTGTCATATAGTTCTTCATTAGTATTAATTGGAGGTATTATTTTTGATGTGAAATGAGTGTCGGGCGGTCCTGTTTCTGGGTTCTTCATCATAGGATAAGTTCCTTACTCGAGGATTTTGGGTTCCACAGGACTCTCCGCAGGTATCACTTTAGTGCAAAATAATGACCGATTTAAGAATTCCTTACAGATAGATTTGATCAATTTTGTGTCTCCTTCTATAGTTTCAGGCTGTCCTTGATTAAACCATGCCAATTTCCTTCTGATTATTCAAGTGTCATTCATATTTTTCTTCAACATTTGCACCCATATTTGAAACACGTAAAGATCATTAAGAAGTTCTTCCCTTGGAGTTCCGTAGAGGTGTCAATGCAATAATAGCATCAAGATCTATTCAGAACGCTGATGGAGATCATGGGATGAACGAAAGGAGTTGCAAGAGATGGTTTTCCCTTCCCCCAAATGAGGACTTCAATTTGAGGAACAAGCGTAGGGAGAGTCGTCCAACAAAAAATTATCACCGATGCGTTGGAAGTAATCCCTTTCGATAACCAGAGCAATTTAAAGAACCCCATACAACCGTACTAAGCCAACTGAGAATGATCTGAGATGTTCTAATAATTGGACGGTCCCGCAAGAACCGTCACAACAGGAACCTACAACAGCGTTACTCGTTCAGAATTATTACTTGCAAAGTCTCTTCGCAAATCTTAGTTGGGATATATTGCTGTGACTTCTATATCTCCCAAAACTTTTTTCTGCTTATAATTTGTTATAAAAATGTTTGAAAGGTCTTGGGTTGACATCAAAAGAAGGGACTGGATAGAAAAAGGCCACATATTTTTTGCCCCTAAACCAAAATAACTTTACATATTTGCGTACAGATTGAATTTCACATGTTCTTGAAGGCAACGGAAATGACACCAATGAATAAATATGTATTTTCATTATCATTAACTTCTTCACTTTGACAGAGACGTTGAAATAGTACGCTACTTCTCCACCAATCTGATATATTAAGTTCCACGTTCAGAATTTCCGTCTTCAGCGAGGAGTTAGATATTGCTTCGCTTCTTCATTATGCGTGTTAGAAAGCTTGAACACAGGAGTAATTATACACAGTATATGAGAAGTTATATTCTTGTGTCAGAGCAGCTATAGTTTGGCAAACGAAGTTGAGTAAGCTAGCGAGAATAAACAGAGAGCGGGAAATGACTGGCGAGAGGGAGCAAAAGGATTGGAGATGAGAACTTAGCCTTTTAAATGAAGGACGGCGTCGACTATTAGACTATGTTAGCAATTTGACTCTATTATCTCTCGAGTTAAGAGACGCAAGGGTTACCTGTGTGCAATGTAACTTTCCAAATATATTATTATTAAGAATAAAATTTTAACCGTTCATCGGCAAAAGTCACCGATCGGTGGATGTTTTGCCTGAGACTGTAAATTATTCTTCAGGGCAAACCAACGCGTAAATGAGTTAAAATTTAACTACTTTGGAAAGAGGATTACCGTGATGATACAAGCGAGATAGATAGCCTGGACTAAATACAGTAAATAATTTCTTTACACGAGTACCTGTCAGCATCGCGAGGGCAATTAAAAATATAAAATACAGGTGAAAAAATAGAGTAAATTTATATGAAAACCAACGAACACGGTTCACTCTATAGACAAAAAGTAAGAAGGGGACCAAGGAGCGTACAAAGACAGCGAGTTGAATTTCCAAAACGAAATAAGTTTACGTTTGCATAGGACAGTAGCCGATGAAGGGACGCGAAGAGCGGAGAATAAATTGGCGCCCGTTTGAGCTCATATTGTGTAGGCGGCAACTGGCATAAAAAGATTTCTGCGAATGAATTTTCAGAGTGAAATATCAAAGACCTATTATAAGGACAACTTGTATCTCGTATCACACTGAGCATACCGTGGTAGCATGATAGTCTGAAGAAAACAGCGTACAAATTTTGCGCCGCACATTTTGGTACGAAATACATAATAATTGAAAAACAATTGGCTAAGTTAAGCTGAAGGCAACATAATGATTTTCAATGTGTGTCTTATGGAGCGGCATCCATTTGTCAGAGCAGCGCGCACAAACTTCATTGTAGAGGGTAGTTTCTGGGTGCGTCAGAAACAGAGGTACACGACTGCCTTCGCCCCGAACCTCAAATCGCGTCACAAGGGAACATGGCAGAAAAAGGGCAAGATTAGGAATTCAGTTTGACTCAGACTCATTTTAGACAGAACGTTCGGCGAAGGTATAGTTTTTCGTGGATGTTGTTATGAATCGTTGGAATTTTTTTATCCCTATCATTCCCATTATTTATTTACCTCATTTTGCCTACACACTTACTTTATCACATGTCCAAACTAATTGTATCCGGCATCACGTTGCTGTGGCTCAGTCTGATTCAAGAGAAAAGAAAGAAAAGACGCACAAATACCAATAGATAGCCGTGTTTTTAATTAGGGATGTTTTTAAATAAAATTGTGAAGAAGTTTTCAAAAGCACATATATAAAAACAAGGGCGTATTTGAACGCAACGTTGTGTCAAAATTTCAAAATCAATCTTTGAAGAACTTTCAGAGGTCTAAAATTTTGAACAAACGAACATTTATACTTTTATTTATATAGATTAAGGAGGGAACATTAGCTCTGGATCTTGTGCTGAAAGAAACTTTATTGTAACTCTCGTAGCAGAAGGCCCTGTGTTGTCATCGCTTTCTCGTCAGAAGACCCAAGTTAATGCTCGCCTGTAGACAACCCTGTAATTCTAGCTTTCGTGCTGGAACACAGTTTTGTATTAGTTCTCCCCACTAAATTTCCGAACTTTAGCCAAAAAATGCAAAATTTAAACACCATTGCATTGTTGGACAAACAAGTATAAACGATATATGGTGCGCAGGAAAATTCTGTGCAAGATAGACCCAAAAACCAAGTTTCCCGGGAAAAATTTTTCTTGTTTTTTATAGATCAAGTTCGAAAACTTAGCTGGAGACCTAATACAAGTCTCAGTTGTTGCTAGGTCTCGCACCAATGGAGACTGTTGTTATCAGATTTTCTACGATAAGAAAAGGGTGGATGCGAATTAAAACGCGTGCTCATGATGTGACTTGCAAAAAAACATGTAAGTCAGTTATCTTATTGCTATTATTCGTTTGTTAGATTTTCTAGAATCAATATTGTAGTTGCAGTGTTTGATAGCGATATTTGTCTCGATGTAAATATAGTTTATGTAGGTAGAATGACTTCAAATATCAGTAATTATTTGTATAATTAGGAGTTATAATTGCCTACTAAGCCATTTCAAAGAACGTTATATCAGTATACAAAATCCCAAGTTTAATAATTTTAGAAACTTAACCTAATTCACTGTTCTTCAATATCACTTAAAAGTTTCAAAATCTCCATAAGGTATATTTTGAGAAGGTTTTGTATTATAGGTCGAGGTACTTGTTGAGGTCACCTGAGGCTTCTGTGATACAATTTGTAGCACTCAAATTTTATAACTAATTGAATACTGTAGGCAGGCCAAGCGCAGTGTTACCCATTTTTATTTCGACTTTCACATAGGATTGTCCAGTAGACAAACGAGAATTAAAAATAAGTTTAGTAGGCCGACCTGAATCCTGTGAATGAAGTGCGACCTCTCTCAGATTATTTCGATTGATATTTTATTCGTATTCCGCTTCTTGGTAGCGAAAGTTTGGCTTAGCAGTGTGGACGCGCAGAGATCTAATTATACTCCGAAGGAGAAAATGAAACTCTGTTTCATAATAATATATCATAAATTAATTATTAGGGCATTTTGAGCCGGGCGGGAAGCACGTTAAAATGATAATACTTGATAAAAGGGGCCAGTAAAAATTTTACCTAGTGAGTAGCAGCCTAGTCGTTCAAATGAACGTGCATTAACCAGAGAGCGAACGAACTGGAAGATTAGACACAATTAATCCGACTAGCATTGAACTGATTTAACTCAAAATTCTATTTCCCTAACTCTCGCGCAATGGCGGACTGCAGAACTCACATACAGTAACCAAGTCTGATCGACTCAAACGAGCGGCTCCAGATGGGCTTTCGCATTATTTTAATAGAGATTAACTATTATATCCCAGCTAGCAGTTCGAGCAAGTTCTATCTTCCAGCAAGTTCCCGTTTTCGAACCTATGACAAGTGTCTCGCCAATTTTGAGTCTAGCTTTGACTCCCTACGTCCAATGGCTATCCGACCTCTAGCTCTGCCTCTCTCACACTGTCTATCTCCCAAACTGCAGCGTATCCCAACTCTAGTGTGTTACATTGAAACGCGTTCCCACGGCCTACATCTTCAATTTAGCCGTTTGCCCGCCTCGATATATGCTCTGGAATTTCCTTCGCTCGTAAGCCTGAGCTAGAGATAGATCACATCACAGCACTCGAACTCCACACTCGACGTTACTCAATTTGCCAGGCATGAGCTTGCCCCAAGAATGCGGCGCCTACGCATGTGCTCAACTCATCACACTACTGTCGCCTGCATTCCATTGCACAGCCCTATCGGTTACTGCCTACGCTTTAAAAGCGTACTGCGACTCACGCGTCTCTTGCATACCGTTGCACGAGCATTGGTATAGTTAGCCTAGAATACAGCCGGCTACGAACATGTCTGCATACGTGCAATGAACGTCTAATTTTATACACCTGGAAGAATGAACTGGGCCATCAAAGATCTGAGCGTCGCTATAGGTAGAAAAAAATACAAAGTGATCCGAAAGTGCTTTTAGAAATACCATCTGCGATTTGTGTAGTTGCAACGCTTATATATTTGCAAACTCTACGTCAGGGGTTCTCTGAAAAAAATGAAACGATGGGAATAAATACTGTTTACTTATGCTTAGTTTCTGTTAAAACTACTCAGCAATACACAGTTATAATAAAAATTTAGGAATCCACATAAAAAATAAATATCAGCCAATGTCTTATTTAAAATCCCATATATTTTAATTAAAATATTTTTTAACACAGATGAGTCACTTGTGATTCATATGTACATCTTGTTTTCGTAAGGTCTCTACTTGAGTGATTCGCGCACTGGTAAGCTGGCTCCGGAAAATAGCATAATCCTTTTATCGTTGATCGAGACATGACTCAAAGCACCAGAGTCAATGTCATAGTGACTATACAATTCGGTTCACCATCGGCAAGCCCCCTCTGGAAGTTCCGCAAGTATTCCAGGCTAATTTTGACCCTTGTAAATCCATTGTTTTATATGTCTCAGAATTTTTGTTTTCTATTCATAAGTGTACTTACAAGATGCTTCAGGTATTTGAGGACAAAGTAATATCTACGTTAAAAGAGTAAACTTAAAATTAAGCATTTAATGACCAATGAACAAAGATATGCCTGATACCAGAAAGATATGCTAAATGTACATTTGTCAAAGAAACCACTATGCGCCTCACCATCAGTTGCTACATGCTTTCGAAACCACCCGCAGGTAGTAATGAGGTGGGTCGTGAATATGTTCATCATAGCATCCATAATAGCTGTCTGAGAGCCGCAACTGTGCAGAGAGGATGTTTATTGGAGGCCCTCTCAACCTTGCTCTTGACGTAATACTTCAAATGGTTGACGTCAGAAGAACTTGGAGTCCACATGTATGAAATGACGTGATTGTGAATATTGTTCTACCGGTCTTCGGCAAAATGTACCGTATGTGCTGGAGGGTATCATGCTGAAAAACATACGTGTACGACTCGGCAAGTGCTATACAGCGGTAATCTAGGGGTAGACGACAGTGTTCAAAACATCTGTGTAAGCAATGGCGTTAACTCTGATGCCTTGATGGAAGAAATATGGAGGCATTGCGTCACCTTCACTGGTCGCAACACGCAGGGCTATCACGAAGAAGTGGGTGCTTGAGGAATTTGGTGCGTCGGGTATTAAGGCCGAAATCTCCTCGGATGTTTTAGACAGACACTGATCATTTTTACGGTTCAACGGTCCTGGATGAAATTTCTCTCATACGTTAGAAATCAGAGTTTTCCTGGCAGCTCTGAATATTTCAGCTTCCTTAAGAGGCACTTGGCTCAAGTCATTCTGTATTCATCCATACATTCACTGAACTCTCCGCATAAGATGCGACTTGTAACGAAGGTCTTCATGGACAGTACGTCGGTGATGGCTTCGTCAACCCACGCCTCCCTAACGAGTACCCTCATTGACTTCCCAGATTTATTTTAATTGGACAACGGCTTGGAAGAAACCAATAAATCCTGGTCCTGTACGAACTTTATCAATGCTGTTTCTTGTGGATATAGTTTCCACATCACCAGTAACGACCTAATGTTCTCTCTGAACTTGGCAAACGAATGATCTGGTGACATTCAGAAGAGCAGCGATTTCGGAACTCGAATGTCCTTCAACCAAGGAGACGATAGAAGCATTTCTTCTTATTTACTGAGTTGGCTTGGGTTCAGCTACATCTCTACCTGCAACAATTGTTATGTACAACATATTTACCCTGTATTTCTAGGCA
>VOMN01108617.1:0-10288 GCA_014899125.1 Orchestia grillus | reverse complement strand
GTGTTGAACATCACGTACAGCACGATGCACGTGTTGAACATCCCGTACAGCACGATGCACGTGTTGAACATCACGTACAGCACGATGCACATGCGGAGCATCAAAGGACTGGAGAGCTGGATTCCATGCACAATGATGCCTCACTGTTGCTGTCCACCCCTACTTGAGGCGATGCTGATGCTACCTTTCATTATAAGTAGACGCAGCTGACTCTTCAATTGCTGCCAAAGCCCTAATATAATTGTTGCTTACAGCTGCTGCCGTGTGAATGACACCTTCTAATGTAGCGGTCTCAGCACCGTTATTGGCGGTGCTCTCTGGTGCTCTAGCGATGCGACTGGTACATTCTATAAAAGATATGCTATGTTATACATTGTTAATTGAAACCATATAAATACATGTCTTCGTTAATTCAATGTAAACAAGTGTCTTCAATAAACAATGTATAAAAGAAAATATGTTTCCTACCTACACGAATACAATAGACACACATACAAGTCTCTAACTCTTGACAGACCGCGATATTATTTTCTGCAATTTTTGAAGTTACTGCTACCTTCTATTATACGCACCATACTGCTACTGCCAGTGATGTTACTGCCACCTTCCACTCTACTCGTATAGCAAAATCTGCAGCCACTGCCCCTCAACTGCTGGGTGTCCGCTAAAAAATAGCTAGTAAACATTTGTGCTGGAAGGCTGATGTAGGTTTTATCGAAATGAGTTGGATTTGAATTTGTTTATTTGGTATCATACCTACGATTGTAACAAATACATAAACCAATCTAAACAACTTCCATTTCATACATAATGTCTCAAGTAACAGTGGAACAGAGAAAATTTGTCCCAGAAGAAATATTTAAACATGGATTCGTAATCGAAACAATTCGTCGATTTCATGCATGATATAGAATGTGATTACCTAAGAGTACACTTCAAATTAACTACGTTAATGTAGTGTTCACAGCGCAGTTCGTAATTTAAATAAAAAAGAAATTCAGGTCATTCAAAAACAGAGAGGACAGAAACAAACATTTACATGGTAATGATTTTAATTTTTGATGATGAAACGAAATCAGTGAGAAAATTATCTGCTGAAACACAGATAGAAACTAGTGTTCATTATATTTAAAAAAATTCAGTCGAAAACCTATAAAATGCAATGCCGTCAAGAACTATCACCGCAGGACAAGGGTTCTGCCGCAGAATCAAAAACACGAACAGTGCTAAACAAATAATGTTGAATAACATAACTTTTGGCGATGAATGTTGCCATAAAATAAAATTTTAGATTATGTTCCTTTCAATGAAACCTATTTCAGCCTTCTAGTAGTAACAGTTTACAAACTAAAGCGTTTTAAATCAGATACTGTTCAGGCGGGCGTCCGTGTCATTGCTGTAGTTCACTGCAAGAGATGTTACCTCCCACTACTGCTAAATGCGCACCACTGCCACGCTGCTCTTACCGTTGTTTACTGGTGCTCACAACGTTACAGCTACCTTCTTCCATAACCAAATGCGCACCACTCCCCAAATTATTGTTCCTGTTACGACGCCCCCGCTGCCCGGCGAGTGCTGGCCGAGCACCCCAAATCGCGCCGGAAAGTCCGCCAGCAAGACCCGGGATTACAGAAGCGTGGAGGGCGCTGTGCCGCAGGCGAGAGCTCATTTCCCGAGCCCAGTTTCAATTTGAAACTGGTAGCACCGGCTGGGTTTGGGCCTTTGTTCGCAAGAAAGCGAGCTTATTTCGCCCGCACGTGTACGATTGCAAAAATGTAAAATTACTCCTCCGCTTTTGTGTTGCTTGGGCGTAGACGGCGCCACGTCAGATCGCGTTAAAAAGCCGTGTTCCAATTAAAGCAGATTTTGCTTTCCTGTACTACTGATTGCAATCTCAACGCCAGAGACATGTTCTCATTCTAGAAATTCCAAGTCGTGATAAAGCGCACGCGTATTGCTGTCGGTAATAGACTTCTCCGGGAAGAATGAATTCATCAGGAAGGCGGAATTTAATCTGAAGTTTGCAATTTCGTGAGACTCCATGGATTCCAAAAGCAATTAATTACTTTATTTGTATACACTGGCAACGTGGGACAGTCGAACCGAGAAAACCTTCACACTCTGAGCCACAATTTACTATTCAAAAGAAAATTTATGCCCATGGGAGACACGTATGTTGACTTTCGTAGTGAGACTCAACTGAGTCATTTATACTAGATTTGGTTGCAAAGTACCGGATATCAACTAACAGAAGTGTATAGGCTTAAGGTGCATGGTCCAGACGGTACCGGAGTCCTCATTAAACAGAGACAAGAAGAAGTAAGAGCATGAGACCCCGGGGTACGGAAGCCCAGGGCCAAGAAATAATGCAGTAGTACAAGTGTACCTCGCAACACGACGTCTCGCTTTGTGGCATTTCGCTCTCATGATTGCCTTTGATTTAAGACTTTATCAGGAACGTAACCCAATCAATCGTACAGCGAGGCTCGCCTATACTATGCCAAGCATGGGGCTCTGGTAACGTGAAAATCTATAGTACGGTTCGGTATCAATTTAAGAAACTAGATATCACCGTATTGTTAAAGGTGTCAATGGGCGAGACAGAATATGTACCTGTTTGGCGACAAAACTAGGCCTTTCATGTGGGCCTCAAAGGGCTAACCCTATACCAGTGAAATTATTTTGGTGATAATGCCGCATTTATCTTTGAACAGAATATTAGGAGGCAGTCTTATGCAACCATGCAATAAGACTCCATTTCGCTTTAAACAAAGTACTACGATCATTTTTATCTAAATAGATTTTGTAGTCCATGCAGAAGGATTAAGGCAGTACATAGCTATTAAAGCGTGTCGCACTCATCATTATTAATTAATTCTGATGTGGCTCTTACTGTGGATTCGCTTGAAATGTCATGCCAAATATATACTCTGATGTAAGTATTCAAGAATATCCTGATTCGTCGCGCTGACCGAGACTTTCTCGCTCCGATGATGTTCCACCGTAATATCGCTAAGGTATTGTTAAAGCTTTACATTGTTCACAAAATCAGAGTAAGTTGCATTTCTTTAAAAGAAATAGCAACGAAAAGGCTTATTCCTTGGAATTGAAACTCACTAGAATGATGAAGCTTTTTCTCGAGACATCTTTAAATACAGTTGAAAAAAAGGTTTAAATACAACATTGACCAGCTCGTACGACTTCGTAATAAAATGTGTGAAAAGGAGAAGCGTACAAAAATAATAGCAGTAGATGCACCCTAAATAAATACAGAGCTAACGCTTGCGTCCTTTTTGTGAATTTTATCATGGACTTTTTAAGCGATTATGAGAATAATAAAGGGTGAGACACTTTCAGGC
This sequence comes from Orchestia grillus, assembly GCA_014899125.1. NCBI lineage: Eukaryota > Metazoa > Arthropoda > Malacostraca > Amphipoda > Talitridae > Orchestia > Orchestia grillus. Next base: position 6,929 of record VOMN01108617.1, on the reverse strand, counting down.
AAAATACTGGAGTGCGTCCAACAACTAACAAATCAAAACGAAGAAATATCCAAAGCGTTAAGTTGAGTCCAAGTACAACAAGTTGGACTCCAGTAAGACTAGCCAAACTTCAGCAATACTGCGCACTGTGAGCTGAGAAGGTTGCATGTATGCCCCAGAGCGTAAACTCAAGTCATAGTTGGAAATGGCGCTTTTGCCTGCCATAGTCCTGGAATCCTAGCCTAACTTTAGCGCAGCTCCGCCGATGATCAACTACCAGGCGGCAACATCTGCACCTTGACGAAAAAAGTCGTAGATAATTATAGATGCGACGACAAAAAGTTAAGACCAGGATGCAATTACAGCTGAAGTTCTCATCAACGGACCTCCTTCTAAAGGGTTTCAGAACAATTGGGGTATCCGAGTATGACCAATTTGGTCGATCTCTCAGCGCGATTCCAAAAATTCCACTTGGAGCTCTCTTTTGGGCAGGTCACGCATCACAAAACTTAGATCTTTCTTTTGGGCTTCAGGTTTTCTAAGACATAGTGTGACGTGAAGACATTTGTTGGCTTACGTTTGTGATAAGCTTCATCCTCTGTGTGAGGTGGCCTGTAGGTCCAGCGCTGTCAGACCACTTCTCACTCCTTCTAGTCCGTTGAGGCGAGCGCCAACTGAACTACATAACATTCTCAGGGGACGGTCCCAAAAACCACACCCTCGTTATGAAGCCGCGTTGGCTTTGATGATAAGTCCAGCGTGCGATGAGGTTTTGGCAATTAATCAAATTCTGCGAAAAGAGACGTTTAAAAATCCATGGTTCGTTTCCCCCCACGGTACACATTGGTATCAAGAAACTAGTTTTTTTATCGTGCTCGAATTTTAAAGTCAATTTAACACCTGGGTTTTGGCAATTCAACTACTGCAAAATGAGTAAGTATCGGATTTCTTCCTGAAGAGAAATTTCTCGCCTATATAGCGTTTACAAGTGACGGGGTTAGGAGCCCCTACAGTCGCTCCTCACTGCCTCGACCTGCAATGAGCAAAATGGACTCAGAAGCAGGCGCACTCTGCCGAGTATGTATGAGGTAAACAAGGTAAGTGCGATGATCTGTACGGATTTATAGCTCTTAACCCTACAAGGACAAGCCAATTTGGTACATGGACGAAATGTTGCATAAACAGTGGTTCCTACTTTAAGCACTTGAGTGTGTATTCACCCTACTTTTGAACGGAACAGTACAAATTCAAGGCTAATTTATATTGTGTCTAATCTCCGTTGAAAAGGGCAGTAGTCCTTATTGAGTTCATCGTCGCGTCAGAAGTATCTTGACGGATATTCTAATTAATTATTTCGTATAATGATTAATGCTGAAGCATGACTGCGGTATTTTATGCAAGGTTATGGTCCCTAACACAGCTCTGTTATAACTCCCAGTCCGTGACACGGAAGGTAACATCGACTACAGCTTCTCCCTCGTCCACAGGTTCTGCCCGTTTAGTCCATAACTGCAGGAATTAATGCTACACTTCACTCCAAAAGCAGATGTAATAACCACCCACGACGGCCAAAAAACTATGTAAATACACGGAACGCGCTTGGCACGATACCGGTAAGAATTAGATCTGCAATGCAAATTCCTCACAGAATAAATATTTTCGTTATAATCCACTTCTGGAAAAGTTTAGTGAGTATCACGCACGCCGCGCAGTTACGGGCTCTAAGTAACACGACTACGGGCTCTCCAAACTGAGCAGCTGCACTGCCTGGAAAATGCACGACTATTTCCAAGAGTACGCATGCCTAGATGGGGGTCGACGGTTCCTAATTCTGGCTGTCAGCATAAAGACATCATTAAATGTTTGCTTCTGTTCGGCCTCCACAGCTTGCAGCTACTTCGACGATCTTCCAGTTCTATTGGGAAAACTGTAGACCGTTACTAGTTACCATTCGCATAGTTCACATTTAAAAAAAAGTTTTTTTCTGTCATTATGTATAGTAAAAGGTATCGACTAAGGTGATGTGAGAGTGTAATGATTGGTGCAGGTGTGAATGGCAGATTCAATTTACAGTAATGCGTTTTTAGGACAAATGCATTCCTCTAGACTTCTTAAAATTATCTGCGGCACGTGCAGGTCTTGGGAGACTCGAAAAGGTGAAGAATCAGCGATTGGTCGAAGTAGGAGTAGTAGTAGTTGTAATAGTAGCAGTCAGAGTAGTAGAAGTAGTAAAAAACGGAGGCTGCTAATAATCACTGATAAAAAAAGCATATTCCTAGTTTACATTTTCGACAAAAGTACCTAAAATTATTTACAATTTTGGCCGCCCTATATGACGCCATTTTCGCGGCCATTCGTTGAAGGGGCGATGAAGTTAGAGAGAGCGGTTGGCACCGGCCGGGCCATGGATGTTTGTGCTACTGTGGACCACGCCCTCTGGGGCTACACACAACGTCCATGGCTGACCGTTCCGGAAAACTATCGAAATCGAATAAAATCGCCCTCAAGGAGAAGCGGGACGTGCGTCGAGACGGCAATAACAGTTAGGCGATAGCGCAGGTGTAAGTTTAATGGCTGTTTTTCTAGCTCTCGACCAACAGCGTCATTATACGGCCTGATTTTAAGTCTCAAAGGACCAACAAACGCTAGTTTATTTGTAATGCTGGTTCTCAGACGCTCTTGGCCCTAATGAAAACACCTAACAGTTACAGAAAGAAAAACTTACTGAGCTTCGATGGAAAGTGCTAATGAGATTCAATAATAAAAGATTTCGGAGAGCAATCACAGACATGATACCAATTTCTTGAAGTAGAATGTTTCTAAAAGAATGAAAAATATGCAGATTTTGTCCAAGAGCTCACAGTAAACTCTTTGAAAGAGTTAATCAGTGACATACAGACGCGGACATGCATTCTCTTATGGTGGCTCATGAACTGCATTCTGTGCATTGCCAAAGCAAGTCCACGCTGTTAGCTTATTTTGGGAGTTACTTGTGAGCGGCTCTCGGGTTTAACTGAAGTAATCGTGAAGAGAGGGCGAGAACCAGAGAGTCGTCACGACAAGAGTAACCGAGTCAGTCGAAGGTGACGCGTTCAGTCCAGACGAAGCTTTGGGTCGAAGGGTCACTTCATGGGGTGAGCCGAGGCTGTGAATTTACGGAACCTGTTGTGGCAAAGTGCCATGGAGGACTCATATCGGGAATTAGAATTTAAATTCACGAGTTATATTTCTTAAATGTAAAGATCACGAAGAGAGAATTTGCGGCATGCTTAGGATAAATTACAATGAAAAAGTTATTTGGTGCAAATGTAAAAAAAATTCTGTAAGAAAGACGGTAAATTCAGAATTTTATGATTGGAAAGATGGTAGTAAAATACTATCGGTCAGAATTGTCGCAAAACATCATTGCAGATTTTTGAAAAACTTAAGAAGACATTTTGGCTAAACATTGTTGTAAATTGCAATACATCGCAAAGTACCGCCTAAATTAAAATCATCCTGAAACATTATTGTAAAATATCATCGTATAACAACATTATAGAGCATCATCATTGAATATTATCTCAAATCACCCTAAGAAATCGTCATGAGACATTACGGCAGAGCATTATCGTCCCCCAGTGTCATAAACATCATCATAAAATATCACCGTCAAACGTCATTGCAAAATATCATCGTGAAACTCTTTTGTAAAACATGAAGTAAAATATCAACTGTTTGTAAAAAACAGCACCGTAAAATACTGTAGCTAAACGCTCTCGCTTGACATAGCGAAAAGCAACATCCTTTTGAGCCTGGCAAAAGTAACAACTTGACCATCAAAAAGAGTTCATTCCCATAGTCTGTGACCTGGAAATTCCCACAAAATGACGATGGGTTAGACGCTGGAGATGCTCAGTGACTCAATAGATAACCCTCGTCGTCCCATCTTGAAATACAAGCTCTTATGGAAATGCTCCTTGAGCTCGGCCATGGAAGAAGGGGAAGGTAGTAAGAGCGCGTAATTATCGCAGAGAAGAGGGCGTACGCCACATGCGGCGCAGGAAGAAGACCTTCGTTAGCAGGCCTATACAACACCGCCTTTTGTACGCGTCCCGCCAAAGGAAAGCCGCACCAACTCAACTAACGACGAATCTTCGGTCTCGTCAAAACAAGAATTCTGAGGACGGAGGCCACCATTTTCCAGATAATTATCCGAGCTTGTGTGGCTTTAAATAATTAATTTCTCTTTGAAGGCGTGCGAGATTTGGAGTTCGGCTCCATAGAGCTGGACTAAATACCCGAGAGCGGCGTAAACACACGAGTCGCGTGTTGATCGAGCGGCGCCCGGAGGCGGCAGCGAATAACACTTCAAGTGTTCAAGTGAGTTGCCACCCAAATCATTTCTTTGATGGATTACTGAATGTCCAAAAAGACTCAATGAACTTCTCCTCGCACGAAATAAGGCTAACGTTTGAGTCAGAGTATAATTTTAAGGTTTTGAATAATTATTACAACTTGGATAGGTAAATAGTACGAGGTAAAACGAAAGCTCAGTGGGAAGATATATGATCTATGAACATATTTAGCTACGCAGGTGTACTCCACTCCCACCAACTCCAGCAATATCGGCCAAACTTCCCACATTGCGACCGCGTGTGCAGTTGGCGCTAATGACTTCCACTGGAAAGAGTCAGTCATCATCAAGGAGTGAAACCTTGCTTGAAAAACAGTGATGATTTTTGGTCTATACCAGCTAATTTTCTGATGCAACATTTTTTCGCAAACACTGACACTCGTTCATTAGGACAGGTGCTTTGAAATAGTACAGATACCTAATGTCAATAGCACACCGCTGGCAACAGAATGATGTGGCCAATACAAGCTCTGTATTCCTGAATGGGCCTGATCCTCAGACTCGTACATGAAGTACTGGCAGACGAGATGCTCGATTGCTTTTACAATGGAAGGCTTGTATGCAATTAGTATTTGTGTTCACCTCCTAAAACTAGGGACAAAGATGTGCGTTGTTTGCTCCGATATTTTATTTTTCTCTGATATTTACCTTTTCGTCTTGCGATAAATAAGAGTTTAAAATATTCCAAATACCCTTTTGAAACTGTGCTCCCTTTCCTTTCACAGAAGGTACTCAGTCCTTTAGGTATAAGCAGTATTTTACAGTTTTATCTTGATTCGTTCAGTGTCAGCACTGGCGACCCCATCACAACACATGTTACCAAAGATGGGTACCCTGGACACTTGTCCACATCACACCCTCACAACACATCTTACCAAAGANCAACACATTTCACCAAAGATGCACGGTAGTGTGGACACTTCCCACATCACACCCTCACAACACATGTCTCCAGAGATGCAAGGTACCATGGACACTTCCCACATCACACCCTCACAACACATTTCACCAAAGATGCACGGTACCGTGGACACTTCCCACATCACCAATCCGGAAGACACGGCGTCCCAGTTCTCCAATGCTGGAGACAAGATCGGGGCTTGTAAGGCACCGCCTCTCTTCTCAATTCATTCTGTAAAACCATCTCCCGGCGGCATCTCTTATCTCGTTCTATTTTGAGGGCCGGTGTCTTGCAAGATTTCCCTCGCATTGAGTCAGTGCTCATTTTTTCGCTCGCAATTACAAAAGGAAAGTCATGCCGGAGAGCTCCGGGGTAAATTCGCGCCGAATGCAAAGGGCTTTTAACATTTTTGCGTTAACGCGCTCTTCAGAAATGAGAGACCGAGCTCTTCGTATTATAATTAATAAAATGGATGTATGCGCGATAGAAAAGCTACACTCTTCGTTCGTATCCACGTTACACCAACAAAGCTGAGGCTACGTTCCACAGATTCGGCCCATGAAATGAAGTGTTGATGGAGTGATACGAAGCAGAAACAACAAAGAGATAAAACGAGTTATTTCATACGTCAAGCACATGAATTCTTGAAGAAAACGGTTAAATAAGTGAGGATTTTTCACTCAAGTACCTAGGAAATTGTTGTCATGTCACTCCACATTATACTGGTTGGAGCTTACAGGGATAGTTTTCTATTTTATTCTTTGGGACCGCCAGCTATCTCGCCAGGGATAGCTGGCGGGACCCGCGAATAATTTGCGGTTAGAATTTAAGATTAGAGGTTTATGATCAAGCTGTAGCATAGATACCGCAATGATCTTAGTATTTATTGATGACGGGTGTGTCACAGATAGATACATACATAGATAGTTACAAGCGTATTAATATATAGATCACGCATAGCTGTGAGCAAGTTGCAGCAGGCTGTAGGAATAGCACACGTAGCACGGCTATAGGACGACCAAAACACGCACAGTGCTGCCACCAGGCGTCTGAAGCTGACCACACGGCTCCGCTTGACAGGGTCTTAACATTCACACTGAAGACTTCGTTATGATAACACGTACGCGTGTCTGTCCTTGGTGATATTACTTTGTAGCCATGGGAGTTACTTGAAGGAAGAGTGTTAATTCATAACTCGGTCTTAATCGGATCATTGCCTTCAATCGCATGATTTTTTCTAAGCGTGTGTCTTCTCTAACTAAAACAAACAGGTTGATAGAAACGTGCACCTAATCTTAATGCAATGTAATATATTCCAATGTGGTCGAAACATACAATTCAACAAAGTCAAACTGAATATTATTTTGACTAATGTTCAATGAGCTACATTATCGTACACGTGATGTTCATGATTTATTAGAATAAGGGACTCCCAGGCTCCATATTGCCGGTTAAGATTTGGAGACATCCACGTTTTTTTTATTAATTTACTAATTAATTACGTGGTTATTATTATTAATTACTTGGCTGCTCCTTATATCAAGAACTCCAGCGAGAGAGTAGCCAAAATCTTGAGACCTATCAAAATTTAACTATCCTGCAAGCCCTCGAACACCTAAGGGTGCCCGCACACCAAAAGCGTTAAAGCGAGAG
>VOMN01108608.1:0-10926 GCA_014899125.1 Orchestia grillus | reverse complement strand
TGCCCCGAATTGATACGATTCTCGAATCGCTAGGAGGCATAAAATGTTTGACAGATATTGATCATAAAGATCAATCAATAGGAGATTCGCAAATACCCTTTATTTGCGGCCAAATTTGCCAAAAAAATCAAATACATAAAATGACGTGGAAACCGCGCATATTCAATATATTCATGGGTTCTACTAATCAATGATTTGATAGGGGTTTGAAACGTTGTAATACGGNTCATAACACAGGGGAGTTCAGTGGTGGCTTTACGGTGTAGCCCATTCCAATGAAAATAAAAATCATTTAATAAAACTGTCATTTATGAACCATAACATGTTTCTTTCAACAGTGTCCAAATATGAGTTGATTTTTATTGGTCACAAAAAACTTTCGCAAAATATTACCTTCTATATTTATAATTTAACGATCGAATGAATATCAGTCAAATTTTGCTTCTCTGTCTGATATGACTCGAATGCTTCTAATTCGATACATGTCGATGTATTTTAAAGACAAGTCAACAGGAAATTCGAAAATACCCCTTATTTGAGGCCTAATTTGTCAAACAAAAGTCATACGTACAAAACGACGTTTAACTCATAGCAGGACGAATCAATAATAAGTATGAGACGAATAATCTCTTTACTGTTCAACTCTTTGTATCTTTTCTGGAGAAAATCGAATGTGCGTCAGTATGAAAGATTCATTTTTACAGTGACGTTTTTACCATTGTTGCAGCATGTTGTACCACTGGAATTATTGTGCCTCAAATTGGTTTATGCGGTGTTCTGTCTATGAATACTCTTACGAGAAATGATGCATGGTTGGTGCTTACATTTTTGAGACCTCGCCTTAGGTGAGCAAAACTGAGCGAGAATTTCCGTTACTTTTCAAGCGTTTATCGTACTTGATCTCCAGGAGTAGGTTCCAAAGGGTAGTGCTGTCGTTATCATTCAGTGCAGCACGGTGCCAGCAACTGAACTCGTGGGCAATCATGCGATGTGCATGGTGGCAGTTGAGGATGGCCGAATTACTCTGCTAACCCTCACGTGACGGCCTTGGCTGGCTCCGCATCAGGTTTAGCTTGAGCCGGCATAGGTTTCTCAAGAATGTTATCCACTGAATAACTCCTCATTCATCTCGTGCTTGTCGTCCTCCCTTTTTGCCGGTGCTAAGTAGAATACGAATGACCTAATAACTGCGGTTCTGTCGCTTTCATTTTCCATCTGCATAAATTACCGGGGTGCTCACTCTGAAATTTGGCATCGAGTTCGCGTCTGTGAACATATTTTTAGAGACATGTGGACTAATGTTTAATACCGCCAAATCGATAGCTCTTTTCCAACGATTGAGGTTGAGAAAAGTAAAAATGACATGGTGACTATTCGTCGTGGGCTTCTTACCAGTATGGCACTTTAAATAGAGGGAAGTCGTTACATTTTTTCCTCGGCATATGTAATAAGAGCTACTTTTCGGAGATATGGTTTGAAAGTTTTCTTACATTTGTCAACGTTCAGGTCGATATCAGCCATATTTCACGTGTCCTCAGGGAGCATAGGATAGGCCATAGGTAATCGGATTATGTTCCACTCGCATCACCGAGGGAAACTGTTAATGTACCTCAGGTCTAGCTCGGCCTTCAGGACTTCCGTCTTTCGTGCCCACATTGCTTCTTTCCAATATCATGCCTACTTCGCTGATAGTTTTTTATTTTTTCTTCCTCTTTCTTTTTAACTTGCTGTTTCTATGCTTACGGGATCTTGTGTTGGAACACACCCTGTGCATGTATTGCCTGTTCTTCTAAATCCATCCACATTAAACGGTCTCTTCTCTTTCAGTGCGGTATAGTCCGAGTCACTGAAGCGCTGCTATCCTACCTATCCCTACTACTATGCCTCACGTGAACCTCGCCTGATGTAAACCCGAAATGAATGTAAAGCTTAGCGCCCTGTGGAAATTGGGGCATAACTAGAAGTGAAGGCATTCTAAGAAAAAGAATCAATCGATTATTCTTCTTTAGATATGCAGCAACTGTGGTAACAGTATGCTGCTGTTAGGTCTATGATTCCATTTTTTCAAACTTTTTTGCTGCACTGCCTTGTGCTAAAGCTGTAATTATTTCGCAATCAATACATCAATCTTGATTGAGGAACATTTCACCGGTTTTACTGCTATGCAGTGTAGAATTGGTGCAACAGAACTTATGTCATGCTTGGATGTATTGACTTCACTAAAACTAACGGAAAATATATGGAGGGGTTACGAAAAAAAAAATTCTTCATGTCCACGAAGTGGCTATGGCTATTTGTATACCGTTTCATTGTTTATTGATGCACTACATTTCATAACGGGATTTGGGGTATCTCAAACAGACAAAATACGTCAGACACTCGATGTAGAATTCTAGAAACTTTTGTAAAAAGGGTTAGGCTTGTGGTCAAGCATTAGAAGTGCGTGTTTAAAGGATGTTATGTTCAAATCAAAATTAAAGTTATTGTTCGTGAATGACCACAACATTTAATTTTGTTAAACGTTAGCGAATTAAAATATGGAATTGCACAGCGGTTTTTGCCGAACTCGGTGGATATAGGAGAGCAACATCAGATGCAGGTCTTATATTGTTCAGAACTGTGTAGCTGGCCGTTATTTTGACTTGAGTGTTTCTCGAGTCGTAACAACGTGCCCACTTACGATTTTCCGTTTGTTTATAGGGTCCTAAATTACCCTGCGAGCTCGTGTGTTTTGACGTCGCATCCTATGGAAAAACGACGTACCGCTAATTTTTATGGACTGAGGTTTTGATGACTGTCTGCCGCATTAAAATGAGGTATTCTCATTAAATTCAGTTATCTGCGTTCTAGTGTGACTACTGGTTTGCCTGTACGAGCTTACGTGAGTCTTCCAACATGCCTCGCGAATTTTACCACTCTTTCAATGGCCCTTGGTGTTGCGGTGGTACCTGAGTAACTGACTAGAAAAAAGATGATCATCATATCAAACAAGAAATGATCTTTGGAACTGACAGTTCAGTTTAGCATTCGTGTGTTTTTATCATGCACTTCAGTTACACTCATTCAAACAATTCAACTATGAAGTGTAAAAAAGTAACATTTATTTGTGTGCTGTCACATGAATTGGTTTGCGCTATGGCTTCCTAATTATTTTATTAAGCGTACTATTCTTCAATAAAAATGCCCTATCTGGACAGCCCTGCTGAAGCGCCAGATGTGATGAAGACGCATCTCGTTTATCCCGCCCTAATGGCGTGTAAGCGAACACGCACGGCTTGACTTGTGTCTTGCGAGAAACGAGCTCCATTAAATTCTAAGTCACCTTTTTACTTTGCCAGAGCTCCGCCTACATTGGCTCACGTGTTTGACGCGTCCAACTAAGTTACTGTGATCATCTCTACGTAGAATGCGTGCTCCCGCTACTGGGCCTGCGCTGAGCAAATCAAATCACCTCACTCTCATAGCGTCATTAATTCGTCTCGCAGCCTGAGCTCGCCGTGTTTATTGGATCAGTCTTCAATGGACCCGCTGCCTCCTATGGAAGTGCCGTAGATGTAGTGGTACTCAACGGAAGTATGGCGCTTTTTTAAATCCCCGACGAGTGCATTTTGGGTATGGCACCTACTCCTCCAACTCCTATCGCGCAATAATTGTAAATGTTTCATTTTTTGAGGGTGGGGGCAAATTAAACTACTCTCCAAATCATGTCTCAATTCACTTCATCCAACGGTCGTGAACGCACGATATGACTCAATTGAGTCCATCAGAGGGTAATGGGTTAAATGGTTTACAGTATTTGCATCTAAGCTAATGGATTATGTTTTCCTAACTCTGTTGAATTATGTCTTTGGGTAATCCAGAGAAGAGTGGACCTCTGAAATTTTTGCGATTTGTTAGTATTTTTTAATATCATGCCCCCAAAGGGAGGAAAAGGATAACATTTTACCCTCGAACGCAACACCTGCTTCCCTGATGCTGACCAGAAGCATCCCATCTGTCGTTCACCCTGTTTTCTTGAGCATAATACCGTTATAACCGTGCTCCCGAATTTGCATCGATTACTGTCATATACAGTGTATACGTAGCTAATCACCGGTCATGTAGGGTAATTTATGCTAATTCATTCGACATTGACGTTTGCTCGTGTCAGATCTGCCTCGCTTGTTGAATTCTCTTAAAGCCCATGCGCTCGTCCGTTAGAATTTTGTGACCAGGCAGTACAAGTAGCAGTGATACCGTCGCGACGTCACGAGATGAGCGACAATAGCACAGCTGTAGCACCAGCATTGTTAAAAGAGAGGCCATGGCAGCAGACGCTGTAGAGCTTCGGGTAGTCGTGATGCGAGTTGCGAGATGAGCTACAGTGGCACACCTGCAACATCTCGCTCGCTCAAACCGCGAAACCTTCGCTGCTCTGAACACATGCTGATCATTCCAATGGCACACCTGCAGCACCACGATCATTAAAAGGAGCAGTAATAAACAGACGCTGTACAAGTAGCAGCAGCAGCGGCAAGGCCGTGTCGAGGCTACATGGCATTTCATTGATGAGAGGCTGGCGCCCCGTGCAGGCTGGTCTCCTCCGCTCGATACGCACGCACGCAAGGTCACGCAAAGTGACCCCCGCTCGGCGCCGTGACCTGCCGTCCTTGCCTTGCTCGCGTTTCAGATTACGAGCATCATTGCACGAGTGTCCAGTTCGAGGTCTTCAACTTGAGTATCTGCGCTCGATTTCGTCCCCGATTTGTGGTAAGCGAGGAGCGTCTCGATGGCTCTGGCTAAAATCCGTATCTAGAATTCAAAGATACGTAGTTATGTATCTAATAATACCACCTCATTGTTTTGGCACAATTCTGAGCACTGATGAAATTTTTGTCGTACACAGTCTGCTCGTCATGAGATAGGTATTGTGGAAAGACAAATTTAACGAGAATACACAAAATGCTTTCAATTGACTATTGCAGAAATTCTATGGCTAAGGTAACCATAATTTTTTTCTAACTCGGAGTAATCTGGCTAAAATGAATAATACTTTCAAGTCCCTCAACACCTTGCCATTAAAAAGGTAATTCCAGTGTTTAGTAAATGCATGATAGAAATCTGTTTTCCTATTTTTTTGCTTTTCCCCCACCCTGTTGTATGGAATTAACCGCTGCCATTTGTCCTTCTTTATGGTGTCGTGTTGCGGTGTGGGACCCCACAACGCCTCTCTTGTATGAAGTGCCCTTGCCAACCTCGCCGTCGTGTTTCGGTGTGTCCTTGTCCTGCATGTAGTGCGCGGGGTACTGGCTCCTGCACGACATCAAGGTGCGCTCTGTTGGAGGCTGGGTCCTGAGATGAAATGCAACGCCCGAACTGAATTACTAGGGAAATAGTACGCGTGTCCTCGGCAGCCTCTATCGTTCAAATCCTGAGAAGGTCGAATGTTTTCTGCTGAGAACCTTAGTTTGTCTTTCGCTTTCGAGTTCATTTGTGGCTGTTGCATCTCCTCGGGTGGTATAGAATAAGCCATAGGCAATGTGGTTAGTTCAGTTAGGTTTGTCTATCGTATGCCATGAAGACTGGCGTCCCCAGAGGGACACTGTTGAGCTACCTCAGCTTTAGGTAGGCCTTCGGGACTTCTATCCTTAGTGCCCACTTTACTTCTATTCATTTCTATGCCTTCTTCGTTGATGATTCTTTATGTTTTTTTCCTTTTCCTGAAACCTGCAGTTTTTATGCGCAGAGATCTTGTGTGTGAACACTCTTTGCATAATTTCCCGTTCTCCTTAGTCCGTATTTAATGGTCCCTGCTCTTTCGGTGCGAAATAGTCCTAGTTACCGAAGCGCTGCTATCCTTACTACTGATACTAAACCTCGTGTTAGACACTCGCATGTATGTGCTGAAAAATATAAAGCCTGGCTGTAATTTGGTGTGTTTCTGAAATATATCAAATATATGTTTGAGGATTGTGTGATACTGAAGCCGCAGATTTTGGCACATCGAGGGTATGAGCATCTAGGCTACGTGCACCGGACAGCTTTGCCCAACCTTCATTTTTAACATGCTCTGGAAGGTTCTCCCTGTGTAATGCCGAACATCGTAGTTTTGTTTTGATTTAAGCGCGTTTTTAACTCGCTTATAAGAGAAGGATGAGCGTTATTTTGATGGTAACTGAATTGGATTCCTGTACTCGTTAGAGTTCGTGAAGATGTATGCAGGTGTGGAACGTCGTGTTGTTTTTGTTCCGCTGTTTTAGATCTTCTTGTATGAAATATTCGTTTTCCATTTTCTCTATGCGTACATGCATGGGAGACGCAATCCTACCTTCCCCGTTTTCAGCGTTTAAGTAGTCATTGATATTCTGTTCGTCGTGTACATTTCTTCTTCCCTCATCACTTTGATAATCTCATCAAGAATAATACGTTTTTCATGTTATTTAGCCTTTTTTTCGGACTAAAATGTTCCTTGCAAAATAAAAAAGCTCCTACTTCTCGCTCGCATTTTTTAATACATTGCTATTACGGCATTTGTACGATACGCGATCAGTTCTGTCCTGTGACTCAATTCAAGCAGTCCTTGTTGAGATCCCTCATCTGTGGTGTCCGTGCCGGCGCGTTCATGGTTCAGCCCTTAATGTCTGAGGCAGACGGGCATTGGGACGGCCTTGTCTGTCAACTGTCGGTCTGCAGTGTGAACGTGTGTCTGGGTGCGCAGTAGCGTGCTGTCTAGGGCAGAATGTACAGGATAACCACAATATAATGGATTCAGATCTAATTGAACCCTTAACGTTCTGTGGCTTATGCCTTTAAGGATTCAGTGCGTTGCTTGCGTCACAACTGGTCGAGCTCTCATACTTTCGTTCGATTTCAATTGCGTATTTTAGACTAACGTACTTTATTGTTTATAATACGTTTTAGTCACTCAAATTATTGATAAATTATTTTCAGAATTATTGGAGAATATTGACAAGGGTTTCACTTCATGCGTATCCATACAACTGATATCGACTTGTATTGATGTGAGAACTGAACTATTGCGCATATATCGCTTCAATCGCCTCGAATTCAAAGCTCAGCGCTGATGAGTTGTGTGTACCTCGATTGTTTGTGCCATCGGAGGATATTGATAACAAAATTGTCTGCCTCATCTTACTGTGAGGTTTGAGATTCCTCTGCTATTAAATTCGCACTAGATGCGCTGTGTTTTAAGTTGAGTACATAGTTAATTTGAATTTTCTCCTGCCTACATGAAAATGCAATGCTCTATCGATAATGGTGGTGCTGCTGGGCGTATTGCATAGCACACGAATCTTTCGCCATCTTTTACCTTCGCACACTTGAAAAGCTGTCGCTTTCCCTTTCAGCGTATCTTGCGAACTTTGTAGACCTCGTAGCTGCATGAGGTAAGTTCTTGAGCTGTCGCCAATGAGAGCATACTTTACCATGAGCACTGCCTCTTGTAGTGAATTTCTTAGGAATGGTAAGCACTCCTAAGACGCCCTGAAGTGCCTAGAGAAATATGCGCGTACGGGCGTGTAGCTGTTGTAGGTTAGCTACATCTTTTTCATTTTCTCCGTTTTCGTTCGATAAAGTGTCCGACGTGTCGTTCCGGCTTTTTGCTGCACGCGTGATGGCGTGTTTTTACATGTTGGTTTGCGAGGATTCCTTACTGTGGTCTAACGGCTCGTTTGGACGGAGTGTCAGTTTTCCGTATCCTGATGTAGCTTCTTCGGTGAAATGAACGCCCATGGCTCGCTTTGGTGTCTTCTACTGCACTTGACGCTAGGAGTCCTTCGAGGGGCATGGGATATTCCATAAGCAAGAGGGTGAAGTTAAGTAGTTATGTCTTGCCCATGCTATGGGGTCTGACGTCCCCAGGAGGACATTGTTAGGTTACCTCAGCTTTAGATAGGCCTTTGGGACTTCTATATTTCGTGTCCACTTTGCTTCTTCACCTTTTCATGCCTTTTGCTCTTATTATTCGTTATCGTTTTTTCTTCCTAACTTGGAGATCGTCTTGATGTGGCTAGGGAGCCTTTAACTAATTAACTAATAATAATAATAATAATAGCCCTTGGAGTTTTTTTTTGGGTGTACTGGACTCAACGTAAATTTATGATTTAATACTTAAGTGCTTCGGATCCAAGAACAAAAAGGTTATTGCAGTTTTGTATCGCTTTTCATTTTGTAAATTTTGCCCATCAATGTGTGATTTCATTTTTCAAACCTGGGTTTGTCACTCAAATGTTCGGGATGTAATAAAACGAATTTTTCCTAAGGTTAAGAAGCTCCGCATTATCGCATATACTACCGTCGAGAGGTTACAATGGTCATGCACATCTGATCAAAATTTCTACTTTGTTCCGCCGAAAACTTTTCTAAACCGTTCAACGCAGTAACGCAAGTTCAGTTTGAATTTCCTCAACCACAGTTACATAAATAAGGATCGTTAAGGAAATGTTGAACTGCTCGATGCTTCTTTGTGGCTCGTGGTGAGGAACGTGTCTCCTACGTAGCCTGGACGCTTATTGATCGATTCGCAAGAGGCAGTCCTGGCTCTGTGTGGCGTTCTCGCGCGCTCTGCTGGGCTGCCACGCGCACACTCTGCATCTCTAACTTCGCTGATAAAACTGGGCTGATGAGTTAGTTCTCATTCCCTCCAGGTTTGAGTATCCTATTTGTTTGCGTGATGAGGCCTGGTGATCGATTGGTGCAGCTTGAAGGACGTCGTTTGAAGGTAGCCTCTCTAGCCTGGTTAGGTATCGTAACCGTTGTGTCGGGGCTACTCTGCTTCATACGTTATGTACGAGAAAGTGAGAAGTGAGATACAAACACGCTATAATAAGCTTCAACTTCCGTATATGCTAATAATTTAAAAGCGATGTGATTTTTCTTAATGATTCTAAACTTTCTAAAGTTTAATTTCTAGACATTCCGAGTATAGTAGGAATCGGTCATTTTCGCAGTGTGCCGATGCCGATTACTGCAAAACGGGCCGATTCTTGCCGATGCCCATTAATCGGCACATCACCAATTTTTTCAGCGTAACTCCAAATGCATGCTGAGTTTTACTCAGATATACACTTATGCATGCAAGAATGTGTGTAGACTTGTTTGTGCATTGCTGAGTTGTATGTAGTAGTAAGGATAATATTTACGGTGCGTAAAAAAGTATTTCATATATTGAAAGGTTTTCATCAGTGATTGCAAAAAAGAGTCAGTGTTTTAAACAGTAATTTCGACGTAAATCGAATGATTGCATGGCTTATACTTCGATTGAACGAACATTCAAATATCATTCGTTATTTCAACTTCACCTTGGGATAACTTACTTAGACGTTTGTGAAACACAAATCTCCTATTTGCTCCCTCAATTTATTTTGCAAGAAATTACTTCAGGAAGAGTGGAACTGGGAAGAGATGATGCCAGTGCGAGGTCAGTGGACATGGAAGCAAGCTGTCCTAGCCTAGAGATCTTCTGAGTCTGGTCAGCACTTGTTTCATTGACTTGTCATACGTGACTATTTCATATGGATATGAACGATTTACTAAGCCTTCCGCGTTATTAGTTGTTGATGTCGCTCTACTGATACTAAAGTTTTATTACGAGTACAAGCAATCCAGCACTAGGAAAATAATTGACGGCAATTTTATTGCAAGGTCTCTTTGTTAGACATTGCGAGTTCAAAAATAAAACCTTGGGCAGCTGAAAAGTTCCTCAATGTTAATATTTTCTAACCAGTTAACACGTAAATTTAATTTTTTAGCGAATTACTGTTGCTCTGGCACTTGAAGATTGTTCAGTATTAGCCAAAGTTTCACGCTTAAGTTTTGGTGCAGGCGGCTTAAGTAAATATATCTTTCAAGTTCAAAAACCTAAATATTTTTCATAGTGGTTTTCAGTATTCAGTGAGAAGTGTTCTGTGCACGATTAGGTACAGTTTTCTGCAATTAAGAGATGGCAATTTTTAACTTTCTAGAGCACAATTTAAGGCTGCGTACTTTAATTTGGAGTTAGTCATTTGTAACTCCTTTAAACACGATCAAGTTTATTTTCATCTTCTCGATGTGCGTTATAAAAATTTCACAAGTTCGAGCTTTTCATTCATTTTCCTCTTTTCTAAAGAGAACGTGAGTTTGCCGATCGCACGGTGCCAGACTACTAGCTTATGATATGTGTATATGAAGGAGATATATGTCACGCCTTACCACTTTAGTATTCCTTATCTGGAGCTACAAATGCATCTGCTGTCGACTTCGTACATGACCATTATTGGGTTTATGGTTTATTCTTCCCATCCATGTGCAATACAGAGCGAATAATAAGGAGCGTATCTCTATTTGAGTATCATGACAAAGTAGTCTACTCCTCATAGTCTCTGTCTGTAAATCGGCGCGTGCGTGTCTGCCGTCGCTCTAAGTGATACGATAGCCATCAATCGAGCGCCTTGTACGACACAGCCGCGAGGGGTTCGAGATTGCGGTAGGTGACTTACTATCTGCTCCTCGGTATAATGCTCACTGTGACTTCACCCTGCAGATTTGTTGTTGAGGCTACGTTGAATTTATTATTTAAATGAAATAATATAGAAGTGAAGAATTTTTCACTGAACGTTGTCATGCACGGTTTCTCCGATATTACAATGTATTTCTTAGTTTATCAGGCAAAATGATTAATTTGCATTCAAATGGACATGAATCGAGTTTCTCAACGGATCGAATTCTTATTTATTAGAATAAAGGACGTCCAGGATCCATATTGTAGGTTAAGTTTCGGAAACATCCACTGGGCTTGATATTAAATTGAAGAAAGAATATCTTAGCATTAGTATGCAGTTCGAACTTGATAATAGTCCTCTCTTGTGTTTAAGCACATCAACGAAACGGGACTCCAAATAAATTTAGAATAACCAAAAATTTTAGCCAAGAACTCTTACGTACGAC